>MU106186.1:71996-162168 GCA_012274485.2 Sinapis alba | reverse complement strand
TATTACAAGACGGATGAGTATCTGCGTATGAAGCATGCAATAGATAATGAAGTCCGTGGTTCCATTGCAATACCTATCCTTGAAGCGTCTGGGACAACTTGTTGTGCTGTCATGGAGCTCGTCACATCCAAGGAAAAACCCAATTTTGATACGGAAATGGACTCTGTTTGCCGTGCTCTCCAGGTTGATTCACTTTCTCTCTCTGTCTCTCTCTATTTCTTTCTCTTTGCTTATATGTAGATCAACACCATTTAGCTGGTTGAGTTCTAGGCTCTTCCCAACATTCTAGGCAAAACCATTGAAAAATAGAGAACTTGTGTCAATCTTGTCTTAAACTTTGTAGCAGCAAGTGCATAAAACAACTTTTAAACTTTATGCAAAATTGATTTAGGGTCTGAGAATCTTTGTTGGCTTAAGAACTGCCCGAGTCTTCTGCCTTTGTCAATGAAAGCTTCCAGGGCAGCTCTATAGACACTATGTTGTGGTTGCAACCTGAGGTTACAAAATACAGTTACTGATTCCCTGTATTAGCAGAAAAATTCATGTTTTTTTTTTAACTTTTCAGGCTGTAAACTTACGGACATCAGCTTGCCCTCCCCGTCGGGTAACATCTGAACTAAACAATAACTTAGCTATGTACAATCACTTTATGCCTCTGTCTAATGGTATTTCTGCTTTTCAGTACCTTTCGAGTAATCAAAGAGACGCCTTAGCTGAAATACAAGATGTACTCCGAGTAGTGTGTCATGCACACAGGTTGCCTTTAGCTTTAGTCTGGATTCCCTGTAGTAACAACAAGGGGGGAAAGAATCAATATGGATCAAACTCAGGTGAAAGTTGTGTTCTTTGCGTAGAGGAGACATCTTGTTATGTGAATGATATGGAGATGGAAGGCTTTGTGCACGTTTGTTTGGAGCATTGTCTAAGAGAAAAAGAAGGAATTGTTGGCAAAGCTTTTGTATCAAACCAGCCGTTCTTTTCTTCTGATGTGAAGGCTTATGACATCAGTGAGTACCCTCTTGTTCAGCATGCTAGAAAGTACGGTTTGAATGCTGCTGTTGCCATAAAACTGAGGAGCACTTACACTGGTGAAGATGATTACATACTTGAACTTTTCTTGCCTCTAAATATGAAAGGAAGCTTGGAGCAGCAGCTTCTATTAGACAGCCTTTCGGGTACTATGCAGAGAATTTGTCGAACTCTTAGAACTGTTTCAGATGTAGGTGAAACTAAAAAAGAAGTGAGTAAAGCTGGATTGTCTAAGTTCCCGCAGACCACATGTTCAGGAAACTTCCAGACAATAGTATCAGATTCCGAACTTAACTCTACTAGAAATATATTTTCGGATATGTCCTCTGATAAAGATAACAGTAGTACAGGCTCTCAAGGCACTTATGAGCAGGTTTGTGATGCAATTTGGTGGTTCTATAAATATTGTGAACCGAACTTACTAGATTGAGCATTGAGTTTCTTAGCTTTTTTTCTTTCTTCATAGGATATGAGCAAAGCTAGAACCCCAGAGAAGAAGAAAAGCACAACAGAGAAGAATGTGAGCTTAAGTGTTCTCCAACAACATTTTTCCGGGAGTCTAAAGGATGCTGCAAAAAGCCTTGGTGGTGAGATTTCCACATTTTGGATGCGTTTCCATTACCAGGCAAAAAATTTCTAACGCTTGACTTTGTATTTGTAGTTTGTCCCACTACACTAAAACGGATATGCAGACAACATGGGATCATGAGGTGGCCATCTCGTAAGATCAACAAAGTGAACAGGTCACTAAGGAAAATACAAACGGTGCTTGACTCTGTCCAGGGTGTGGAAGGAGGACTCAAGTTTGACTCAGCCACAGGCGAGTTCGTTGCAGTTTGCCCTTTTATCAAAGAACTTGATACCCAGAAGGATCCTGTTAGAGGTCAGGAAGATGTGGCTCAAGATACTTCGTTTGAGCTCTTGGAAGCTAAATCAGTCGACAATGCAATTAAGTTAGAGGAAGACATCATCACAAACGGTAAGTAAATCTCTGTACTATAAACTCTAGATGAAAAGGATACAATCTGAAGCCATTTTCTGGTTGTGCAGGATCATTCGTGGAGGTTGATGCCAGTGGTCAGCAATGGGCTTGGATGACTGAACAATCTAGCTTCCATGGAAGTGAAGGAATAAAGAACAATGGCAACTTAAGCTCTCAAGCAATCAGATGCAGTGGCAATATCAACGAACCTAACCAGTCCATGTCATGCAGCATGTCAGGTTCATCAAATGGCTCAGGTGCAGTTATGCTACGAAGCTCATCTACTTCCATGGACGATTGGAACCAAGTGAGAACACAGAAAAGCAATAGCAGCGAGAGTGGACCAACAACGCTGACTGTAAAGGCTACTTATAGAGAAGACACAATACGTTTCAAGTTCGAGCCGTCAGTTGGATGTTCTCAGCTGTACAAAGAAGTTGGGAAACGGTTTAAACTGCAAGAGGAGTCGTTTCAACTCAAGTACTTAGACGATGAAGAAGAATGGGTGATGCTGGTTACAGATTCTGATCTCCAAGAGTGTTTGGAGATATTATATGGTATGGGAAAACAGACAGTGAAGTTCTTAGTTCGTGATTTGCCTGCTCCTACAGTTAGTTCTGCTGGCAGCAACGGTTACCTAGGAACATGTTTATAACATCTACTGCTCAGTTATGTTATCCCCTGGGAAAGAATGTTGTTTACTTCTCCATATATTAGTTTGCTTATAAAGAAAAGGTATGAGGAAGACAGACAATTTTGGTATAGTGGAGTCAGGGTACTGTATATGTTTATCCTTTTCTATAAATCGGAGAATAAAGAAGTTGGATGTCTAGCCATATTATATTTACTAATGGTTGTGTAGTCTTAGAAAACTAGTTTCTGTATCACTAAGCAAAACGGTTTGGTCCTGCAGAAAAATATAAATAGCACCAACACTTAAGTGTTCAACCATATCAAAAACAAACTCAGGAAGACGACACAGAGATAGTAGTGAAACCTGTTTTCATCTTCGTAGTCTTACTTCTTCTTAGTATGTTTATTGACGGATTTTGCTAGTAGTGAACTTCATATTGCGCTTGTTTTCCGTGTACTGATTCTCTGTGATCATGGCAAATTTATGATACACATCTATTGCCGTTTTTGTTATAATAGGGAATGCTTAAAAGAATACGGTGTTGTTGTTTGTAAGATTATGGAAACTGCATAATCACCAACGGCTACATAACGTGTAATTAGTGTCTAGTATTTCCTAGAATATTGTCTTCCCTTTCTTGTATACATCTCTGTACATATAAGAACAGAGCACCTCAATGTAATATACTCATTCAATTCCAATACTCAATATTGTTGGTTTCACTTTCTGTGCATCTAAGAGTAGGATCGGATCTGAGATTTCAAAGGATATAAACATTTTCTTAAGAATTTTAACTATTTTTTTCCCCCTTAATTTAGAGACATCTCTATATAAAAAACCAACAAAAATTTAAAGGGATAAGACCAATGTTTTAAACAGTTTCAAACAGCTGTGTTTAAATCCGACCCTTACCAATGTTTTGTTATACAAGATGCTGTGACAAACGAGGGGGCTAAAGGTGGAAGATGCCGTTGTGGTGGAGGCAGGAACGTTAAGTGCTTATGCGACTTCTGCAACGATCAACCCTACTCACAGTTTCTAAGCGATCCTAATACACTATGGCCGTAATGTTTGAATATTAGTTTGTCATGTTCTTGAACAAGTTTTAGTCATGCTTTGTGTAGTAATGCATGTGAAATGGTCTCAAGTATAACGATATAATAATGTAATCTGAAACACATAATAATTAAACTACATACGACTTTGACTACGAGAGAAGAAAACCTGCGATTTTTTTTTTGTTTGTGTTAAGATCATACATGTGTCCCTTGCCCTCCGTGTCAACGCCAGGTCTACTCATCCCTCCGAGTCACGCTTCTTATTTGATTTTCACGATGACAGCTAAATAGCATAGCACCACGACAAGAGCAGGGATCCATTTATACATACGTTTAACTCCAACAAGAAACAAAGAGTGTATAAAGAGAAAGAGACAGCCATGGCCACGAAGTCAGTTTCTTCCTTCCCCATCTTTTTCATCCTCTTTCTAGTTATCATTGGTATTATATATTATATCCAAACCCGTATTTCTCTCATTTTGTTACAAAAAGTTGATTCATAGGATTCCGTTACATAATGTTAATGCAATTAATATGTTCTTAAGTTTCTTTGTATGAATTGAGCAGNGTGTTCCTATATCTAGGGAAGTGATGGAGACTGCATAAGATTACAAAAGAGTGGTTCCTATAATATCGGAACAGTCTAATAAAAGAGACAGCCATGGCCACGAAGTCAGTTTCTTCCTTCCCCATCTTTTTCATCCTCTTTCTAGTTATCATTGGTATTATATATTATATCCAAACCCGTATTTCTCTCATTTTGTTACAAAAAGTTGATTCATAGGATTCCGTTACATAATGTTAATGCAATTAATATGTTCTTAAGTTTCTTTGTATGAATTGAGCAGAAGTGCCGGAGACAGAAGCGCAGGATAGAAAATGTCTTCAAGAATACGGCGGTGACGTGGGTTTCCGCTTCTGTGCGCCTCTGATATATCCATCTTTCTGTTATCGGAGATGCCGTGAGAACAAGGGCGCGAAAGGTGGAAGATGCCGTTCAGGAGAGGCCGGAGCTGGTAGTATGAAATGCTTATGCGATTTCTGCAGCGACAAGCCTTAGTCAAGCTCTAAGCGATCGTTATAAACTTTAGTAGCAGACGCAGACACCGACACCTCGTTTTTGTTTGACTCTTGTATATGTCATGGTTTGTGTAATAATAAAAGCAAATGGTTCAAGTAGTAATGTAGTATAATTAATGAATAAGTGAAATAAAGAGACCTACGTACAATTTTGTTTTCTGGCTCTTGTTGGAAAATATATGTATCTGTGAAATCGCAGAAAACAAAACTGCAAAATGAAATAAATATTTCAGAATAAAAACTGCAGAATAGAATTATGAAAAAATTATGTCATTGGATAAACTTTACAGAATTATAGAATAATATAAAACAAAAATAAAAATATTTAAATGTATTTTTATATTATTAAATAAATGTTATAGCAAAAAAATATAATTATCAATATTTCAATATTTGTAAATATAATAACAATTATGCCATATAAGATCTAGCAGTAGCTGAGGCTCGCATGGTTTGATCATATGTTTGGCATTGTCGTAGAGGCGACAAAAGTAATTTTTAGCTTTCATACTTGAAAACTTTGCATAAGCCAAAAGAATCTGAGCCAAAGAAAATATCTACTTGTTTCAAAAATCTTTCATTTAACATCCACCTGTAGATATGTGGCTCTGTCTGCCTGCCGTTCGATTGATTTACAGTTAAATCCAACGGTCAAATCGTACATGCAATTGTGACGTGTAAACAAGAGATCAATAGATTTTGTTCCGTCGCTGGATATATAAGCAAGTTCGATTCGGCTTGTGACTCAGCAATCAGCATACGAGGTGTCTATCACTCCTACACAACATGATCGAACAGGGTCGACCAGTGGCGGATCTAGACACGTTTTTAGCTGGGGGCACACTATTAAAAATAACAAAAATAATTTTGAATTGGAGGCACTTTTTATACTTAGTTATTAAACTACAAACAATTTTATCAAATTAATCTAACTTATTCAAGAAAAAATAAAAAGAGTAGGGGGCACGTGACCCCATACCCATATAAATACATCCGCCACTGAAAGTCTGTGTTCTCTTTGTCATGGCTGATGACTACTGTGACAAAGAGAACACAGACTTTCAGTTATATATTACGCCAAAAATAGACGCATTTAGTTAAAATACCATCGTTTCATTACATTATTAATACATCATTAGATCATACGATAACATTTCTCTATGTTATCACTTTTTATTATATTTCGAACATTGTTTCTTTAGTGAGACAAAGCTTAACTTAACAAGAGAGGTTATCTCCAGGTTCGACTCCAAGCTTACCACAATAGTCACGGAAATATCCAATCCTTTTCTCGACCGTTGCAGGATTTCTTCCGCTACACTCCATACCATTTATAGCTCTAATGGTCGCTCCAAAGCCCTGATCAAATTTCCCCTGAACATTAGTGGTCCAGAACCAGAAAGCGGTTTTGAAGGCAATAGCTGGGTCTTGAGCCACTTTCTCTGGGGAAGCCAATATGTTCTCGTTTAGGTCTCTGCCACATTGACCGTAGTTGTAGTTCCATGAGAGCTGGATTGGACCACGACCATAGTAACCCTTTCCTGGTGCACATGGGAAGTCTGTGTTCTCTTTGTCACAATAGTCATCAGCCTTGGCTGGTCCATCGATTTCCTCAATGTAGCACATGACTGCAATGAGGTAAAACCATATGGTTACAAAAATGAATTCTAGTAGTGGACATATAATCCGAACCAAAACATTTAAAACTAAATAGAACAATTTTTTAATATATTCTGTTCGATTTTAGTATTTTAAACCACTTAAATCAAGATTATTTTAAATATCTTATAATTATTTCACTAGAGCTAAAATATAGCTTTACTAGTTTTAAATAAGAATAATATGTTATATAAAAATATAAATTTAGATGAGTTTTTGCAGAATTAGACCATCCGCCTCTTCCATGATATTTTGAGAGTTGGAGTTTCAAATTTTCAAGGAATAAATCTTATTATCAATCGATTAAATCTTGGTTTAAGAATATAGTTTTATGACTAAAAAACTAAACTAACATTCATGTTTCTTCAAAACCGGATTAAAACCGAGATAACCGAGCTAAACCAAAATAACTGAGTGTCTAAAACCCTAAGAGGATTTACTTACATTCAGTTTCATGAGTAACGTGAGCAAAGAACGCAGCGATCTCGCGTTTGGAGATGGAAGAACCGAAGCTCGGATAGGAGTTAGCTGCGGCAATGAAGGCGTTGTGAGAGTAAAACCCTTTACCTGCACAATTATCTCTTGCTTGGCTTAGTATAGAGTTAAAGAACTCTGGTGTCACCGTTTCTTCAAGCGAAACGACCTCTCCGCCTCCACCACCATTTCTACCACCGCCACCACCGCGTTGGCAAGGGCCTTCACGACAGCCGTCACCGCAGTAGTCCTCTGTCTGACCACAGTAACCCCATTTGCTGCAGCAGAAGTCAGAGGCACAGCCACAGTTTTGGGAGGTTACTGGTTTGGAAACGGTTAGGATCAAGACAAAGAGAGTTGTGAGAAGGAGTAATGTGTGTTTTCTTGTGGTGGATTTGGCGTTATTCGCCATTGTTTTTGATGTTGTTTGTATGTGTTTGGGACTGAGAGGTATATGAGGTTGGTGTTTTTATAGTGGACAATGGCACATCAAGCTGGTTGGGACAGTGAGGGAGAATAAAGAACATTGTTGGATACGTGAAGTAGACGTTGTGGGAAACTACTGTTTCTTGCTTTCCAAGTCAAGGTCAACTCATGTAAGACTTTTTTGGTTTATAGCCCATTCGTTACGTAAAGAAATTTCCATTAAAACATTCATTGGAATTCAATAATTTGTATATGAACTGTTGATACAAGTATTCTTCTTCTGTTTTGCCTATAGATTTTTTTAAGATAAAATTTCTAAATAAAAAGCATCGGTAGTAACACGGCGGGGAAGAAATTTAAAGATAAAGCATACTAAGAGTATATTTCGTCAATCGGAAAAGCTGCTAAAATATGGTTTTCAGTTTTTATGTTTTCTCAAAATCTGGCCTCACTCGAGTTTTACTGATTACTGATTTTTAGATATGACAAAAATACAGTCTCATATCGATCATTTTGCAAAAAAAATAAGATGTTAATCTTGGTACAAAACCATTTAAACTCATTTAGAAATTAAAACATCTTAACCATATCAATAAAATAAATATTAAAGATGACACCAAAAGAATTACGGATTTATGATCCCCAAATGAAAATATTTACATATAGATCAAACCACTTCAAACAATTCACTGCCAAAAATTCGCTATAATCTCCTGACACAGAAGATAATCGTCGTCCTCTCACAATCCAAAGACATTTAACTACTTCTAGAAGGTTATGTCTTTCCTGTCAGACCTCAGTCCATTCATTATCTATGTAAGAAATCAAAGTGAACGTTTGCACAAAAAAAAGAAAAAAGAAAATAGAAATCAAAGTGAACGTTGTTTTTGTTGGGTTATCTGGCTGATATATTAGTGAAAATATGAAAGAGTTGAATAATTAATGAACTTTGTATTACTATTTTGTTTGTTTTCTTCAACCAAAATTAGTAATATACTACTATCAAGAGGTGTGTGAAAGCAATTGGAATAGTCTTTTAACTTTTTTCAGAACGCTCCAATATGTCTTTATCGTATATATTCGTAATCACTAAACCGCTTTGACCGCTCCGTTCTAAAGTCATATTTATTGGAGATATCTTAGCATGAAATTTTAGCATAATTTAAGAACTGGCTCTTAACTTTAACTAAGAAAAAATCAATAGACGGTTCTTAAATCTCTTATTTAAGAACCATCTCTTAATTTTTTTTAGTTAAAGTTAAAAGACGGCTCTTAAATTACGCTAAGAACTTATGGTAAGATAACTCTAAGAGCACAATTATCCTAGAACCCCCAATTGGGGTTCTTATTATTTTATTTTTTTGCTTTTGTGTGATTTTTTTTTTTAGAAAAAAAAAGAAAATAGAAAGGAACCAATTGTGGGCCGCCACATGTCAGTGGGGCCCGCAAATAGTACAAGAAACAAAGAGAGAGGGTATCTTATTATGCATACATAAGAGCCCTTGTTTTGTGATTTTGGTGGGTCCCACCACTTAAGAGACCCACTAAACCAAGGGATAATGGTGCTCTAATAAACATGCCATTATTGACTACCGCACCGTTTACTATTCTTTTTTAAGAAAAATGTTCTTCGACAACGCACCGTTTACTATGAAATGCATTTTTTCTTGCGTTTAAAAATACAATCTTTTTGTACGAAGATATCAACTCTTGCGAACACACCTAAGCAGTGGCGGAGATAGAAACAAAATTCAGTGGGGTCAAAATCATACATGTATAAATATTACAAATTTCATAATAGACAAGGGGATCAAACCCTTAAAAATAAGCCACTTATTCAATATATACTAAAACTATAGGCTTATATTAAATTAAATTTAAAAATTGATAGGGGTCATCAACTGACCTCCTGCTCCTTCATTTTCATTGCCTCCCCTACTGACCGTATATGTACGAAAACAAACCTTTATTTTACTTTATAATTCGATTCATTTTCACAAGACTATTACATGTTTAATAACTTTTTATTTCACCTAAAACACTCACTTGTCACACATCACCTCTATGTTCGAAGACTTTTCAGCAAGTAACATTTGCACCAGTATCTACACCAAGCTGCCCACAATAGTCTCTATAGTACTTAATCCTTGCGTTTACTGCATTTAAATTCCCACCGTTACACTCCAAACTGCTGATAGCTCTTACGGTGGCTCCGAATCCCTGGTTCAGCACAGGCCTCACGCTCTTCATCCAAAACCACATAGCCGCCCTGAAGGCCACAACTGGGTTACTACTGACCAGCTCGGGCTGGCCTAAGAGGTCGAGGCCGAGACTCTGGCCACACGGTCCGTAGTTATAGTTCCATGATAGTAGGAGCGGACCACGACCGTGGTAGCTCTTTCCCGGTGCACATAGATATTGCCTGTTGCTCGGGTTGCAAAATGAACGTGACGCTCCGTTTATCTCCTCTATGTAGCAGAAGTCTATGCAATATAGATATGCAAACGAAACATAGTGGTTAATTTAGGACCAATTACGGATCAACTGAGATCAAATCAAATGCTCAATTTTTATTTTATCCAAGATTTGAGGTATGCATGAATCTCTTACGCCATGATTAACTGGAAGTTCTTAATGTGTGGTTCTTAGCGGAAGTTAAGAAACTGTTTCTACAAAACTGAGATTTGAGGTATGCATGAATCAAACTGTTTTTTAACTAAAAATATTAAGAACCGAGTTTTTTTTTTTTAACAGATAAGAACTAGTTCTTAAATAAGGTATTTAATCTATAGTCTCCAAGGACATGCCCATGTTGGTCATCAAAACAGAAGTATAGATTTAACCCGAGAAAATTCTTGATATATCAAAAAAAAAATATTTAAGAACCAGGAAAAGATTCTTACGTCCAGTCTCGTAAGTGAAATGAGCAAACATGGTTGCAATTTCACGCTTAGTAACAGAGTTAGCAAAGCTAGAGAAAGTAGTGGTGGCGTTAATGAAAGAGTCACGGGTATAGAATCTTTTTCCGGCACAACCATTACCGGCTTGGTTGATGATGCCGACAAAGAATCCTTGTGTCACAATGCTACCAACAGCATCAGCACCAGATGGGGTGTTTCCACTGCGGCCTCTACAAGGGCCTGATCGGCACGTAGGACTACAATGAGCGTCTGTGGTACCGCAATAACCGAACTGACTGCAACAGACGTTTGGGGGGCAGTTACAGTTTTGGGACTTGACGATTTCGGAGTAGAAACTTAAGAGGGAGAGGAGAAGGATTATGGGGATTTTTATGGAAGCCATTTCTGAGGTAGCTTTTGCTGTGAGAGAGTTCTATATAGGGAGAGATATTGGGTAGATTGGTCACTTCACGCGGAGCAATACATAGTGATGTTTTTCATTTTTTTAAAAAAATTAACAATTGGGATTATCTAACTTTTTATTTCGGTTTCTGAAAAATACATGGGATTTAAAAATATATATATATATACATATATGCAATTCTCTCAAATATACATTTTTAAGTTTTTGTCATAAGAATAGTTTACAATGAAGAAAATGACCAAAATATTTTATTAAAAAGTAAAAAAAATTATATCCTAAACTATAAAATAATTTTTTATAGTTTCAAATTTTATGTTTTCAAATTATTTTTTTTTATAAAAAGTTGATTTTAAAATTTGAAAATACTTTTGAAACTATTTTTTAAAAATATATATTTTAAAATTTTAATATATATATTTTATTTATTTTAAAATTTAAAACCTTAATCCAAAAACTTCACCTCCTAACTATAATCTCTAAATCTATATAAGTTAACTTTAAAGATATAAATGTATATTTACCTCTTTAATAAACTATTTTTATCATTTTTTTCCTTAAATGTTATATTTGTGACCAAAAAAATTAAATCTATCTTAAGAGTTTCTCAAATATATATATATATACCACAATAATACAACCGAGTCCCCAATAACTTTCCTAACAGCCGGCCCTAGTATAAAATAAAAATAAAATATGTATGGGATATCTCTATTTTATCTGACTATCTCCCAAAGCCGCCCTTATAAGATGAATTCGCACATGTCGTGATAAATTTTGGTACCATGTGAAGCGTTGGGTCTACTATCGTGCCGTACTTTGATGCATTTATGTTTTAACTCCACAAGAAGTGGCTCTTCATGGAGAAAATAATTTAACTGATCTAAATATTAGGGTTATAAATCGAGAGTAAAAATGTAATTAACCTAAATTTTGAACTAAAAGTAAATACATATAATTTCTATTTTATTTGAGGTCTTTTTGAGATTGGACTTTAGGAGAGAGGGGTAAGGAAGAAGATTACTCCTCTTCATGGGCTATGACGATTATTTTGACTCTCTTGATTAGTAGTTACCTTCTTTAACCCTAATAGCAAACTCATTTTCATCGTTTAAAGGCTGCAATGAACCAATGTTACTACTGTGATGCATCGCTCTTCCAATATGAATGCTTGGCCTGTGGATTTAAGGTTGATTGGTTGTAACTAAGAATTTCAAGCTTCTTAACTTAATTACTCTCTTTTGTTCATTTAAAATGGCAGAAATATAAAGTTCGGAGAACATCTCCAAAAGATACTCTATAACTTTAAATATATGAAGTTTTGAGTAGTAAAACTTCAAATATATAGTGACTACTCAAAACTTCAAATTTAAAACTCTGCATTTGCATTTTCATCCTTACAATTACATAATATATTTATGATTCTTAAATATTTTGTTATTTTATCTTTTTAATCTTTAAAAAAATTATTAACTCATAAATATTTCAAATTTGGCATTATAATTTTAAATTTTAAACATAAATTAAATAAAATAAGATTTAAATTCTTCAAAATTAGATTTAGATAACAACAATATTACAAAGAAACATAACAAATGCACTAACTGATCATATATGAGAGTATTATGAAAATAGTTTTATAAAATAATATGTTATTTACTTACAGTTTAATATTTAATTATGTATTTCTATGTAAAATTTATTAATTAATATTGCTATAATGTTTATATATATAATTTATTTATAAAATTTTATGAATTTAAATTAAGTATTATAAATATAAGGATCATAATATAAAATATAAATACTTTTGAAGTTAGGTTTGAAGTTTTGTGTTTGGAAAAGTCTACATTTAAACTTCAAATATGAAATTTTGTAAACTTTAAAAATATAGTGTCTTTTTGGAAATGCTTTAATAGCAAAAAGGATCCCTGAAAGTTTTTAGTAAAACAAAAGATTATGGAGCGAAGTTCAAAATCCATGTGTATATTTAAGAAAAAATTGACAATTCAATTTATTTGGGTCAAAGTACGTTATCCCATATCTAGAAAGAGAATGAAAGCAAGATCTAGACTTAGAACAAAACACGAACATCATCTTGGAACAAAGATCCAAGATCACCCCTAAGAACAAGAAAAGGTAGCCCGAAATAGCAGCCTCAAAACCATCCTAATTAAAGGAAAGGTCATAATGTTTACACGCATTTCTTCTCTTTTTGTTTGTTCATACAGATGGCATCCATGGCAGAAAGAGATAAACTCAGAATACTAAGGCATGTATGTACATAACAAGACGTCAAAGCATACGCGGCTCCTAGTGCCAATTTATATATTAAATGAATATTTTATGTTGGAGTTTTTTTTAAACCTTCTATAAAAAATCGTTTATCAAATCAAGAAGACTAGTCAACTGCAATTTGAAGGATAAATTAAATTTGGACCAACAAGGATGGCATCTACACATGATCCTACCTCTAGATGTGAAAAGCAACCATACAAGTCATGCATATATAAGTCGTACAATCGCATTGAATCCAGAAACAATACGGTAGCTAGTGATGAACTAGTGGAAACTACTAGATTTTTTTTTTTTTTTTTATAATCCATGTATCCGAACCTCTCACTTAGTCCGATTATCCCACCGCGTCCAATCGGAACTGGCGAAGAAGATCCTGGAGACCAAACGGAAACCATGTTAAATCCGCTGTGGCCAGGGATCAAACTCATGATGACGGACACCTCAGCTGAGGTTCCTTTACCACCAGACCACGAAGCCTGGTTGAAACTACTAGATTACGTATTTGTTCACTTCATGAATAAATAATCATTTAAAATGTCATGAATTCTTAATCATCTAAAATGCCAATGAAATCATAAATTTAAAATACTCTCTCCATTTCAAAAATACATATTTTAGATTTTTCACATATATTAAAAATATATTAAAATTTGACTATAAATATATTATTTTTTGTAAATAATAATTTTTCATAACTTTTAGCCAATAAAAATCTAATAAATAACATTAGCTTTTTGAAATTTACAATTTTTCATTAAATAATAAATTGAAATGTAAAAAATATATCTTTTTGAAAATTTTTTTTTCTAGAATATGGATCTTTCTCAAGTGGAGGGAGTATGATTATTATATTGACCAAAATGTGATTATTATTAACATGGTAGTAATAAGAGTGCGCACCATTTTGTTTTCATAAGTAACCAATTACCATTTCTCCAATAGACGTAATGGCATGAAAAATAGTTGGGACTACGCGTGGTAGTCAGCATCCCTTAGAGCATGTTTAATCCGGGGTTCTTAGAGTAGGGTTTTTAACGTAATTTAAAAATTAATTCTTAATTTTAACAAAGAAAAAGTTAAGAACCGGTTCTTAAATGTCTTATTTAAGAATCAGTACTTAACTTTTTCTTTGTTAAAATTAAGAACTGATTCTTAACTTACGCTAAGAATCTCACTTAAAAACCTCGGGTTAATCATGGTTTTACGTACACGGGTGAAGTCTCCGTCAATGGCCTAACAATGCATGACTCTTTTTCTTTTGAAAATCACAATGTAAGATTCCTAGGATCAAGTAATAATATTTCTATAAATTCCTTAGTTATATTTTTAAATCTCCCAAATGGAAATACAAATTAATATCCAAAGTTTTATTTTCTTGGTTTCGTAATAATAAATGTCACTTACTTTTGATTTTGTTTCAAACAATATTATTTTATAATTTCAATATAATTTTGTACATTAAATCTATTTTCATCCTTTTAGGTAATCAAGAAATTTTTATTTAAAGTATTTTAATTTAATTAATTATATATTAAATATGGTATATTAGTTTACTATATAATTTTTATAAAAAAAAAATGTAAAAATGATATTTTTTTAAGAAACGAGAGAGGAAACGTAGGGAGTATAGAAACAATAACTAGTTTTCAAAGTTAATAGGCGAATGTTACTGCACTTACAACTGAAAATGGTTAAATTCGCAGCGAACACATTCGAACTTTTATCGAAATCCACATCACGAATCACTTTTGACCACTATAATTGGCTGTTTTATTATTATGTTTTTAAATCAACAAGAACTTTTTTTGATAATTTAAAATCTACTCCATCCGTTTCAAATTAGTTGTCGTTCTGGAGTAGAATTTTTGTTTCAAAATAAGTGTCGTTTTCGGTTTTCAATGCAAAATTTATTGGTAATATTATCTACTTTATTTTTCTATTGGTTGATATATGGTTAGGTGTATTGGTAATAGTGTTTTTATTTTGAAAATATGTAAAATGAAATGTTTTCTTAATCTGTGTACATAAACCTAGAATGACAACTAATATGAAACGGAGGGAGTACAAGACTAGTAATCCCTTATACATAAATCGAAACATTTTTATTATGCGTTGGAAAGTCGATATAAAGTAGGGGTGGAATAAATACGGATATCCGAGAAATTTATGCTATCTAGATCTTGATATGTTTGATCCATGAATTTAGTATTTATGTGGTTTTGGGATATTTGGTTATCCGTCTAAATATTAAATATCTATGGGTATTCAGATTCGGATCTAATTCCGTAAAACAAATATTTTCTTTTTAATATTAAATTTTTAAAAATATTACATAAATAAACTATTTATAAATCCCTTTCATGTTACACTTAAAATTGATCTACATTTAAGACACATGTTTTTTAAACACTAAATACATTTATATTTGTAAAAATAAATCAATATATATATATACCGTAAAAGAGAAAATTTTCTATAAGTTGAAAAAATATTATAGTCCAAACATCATTAATTTATAGAGTTATCTACTGTTACTTTACAGATACCGTAAATGTCTTACTTAGGCATTTATTAATGTTGCATTCACTTCACAGTACATTTAAAAGAAAATCACTTTCACAAGATTATTACAACCACTTATTGCTTGTGACGCAGGGAACACTAAGACCCAACACAAGAGCATACATGAGATTTAAACTTTATTATCTCATTTATTATTTCACAACTTTAACTTCCTCCATCACTACCCACGTCACGTGTGTGCGTGCTTGTTTCGAATAGCTTTTTAGCAGCTAAGGTTAGGACCAGGATCCACACCAAGCTGTCCACAATAGTCTCTATAATACCTAATCCTTGCATTGACCGCACCTGAGTTCCCACCGTTACATTCCATTCCATTGATAGCTCTAATGGTGGCTCCAAATCCTTGGTTTAGTACCGGTCTTACGCTATTCATCCAAAACCACAGACCCGTCCTGAAAGCGACAGTTGGGTTGCTACTCACTAGCTCGGGCTGGCCTAAGAGGTTGAGGTTGAGACTTTGGCCACAAGCTCCGTAGTTGTAGTTCCATGATAGTTGAATTGGACCGCGACCGAAGTAGCCTTTGCCAGGTGCACATGGGTACTGCCTGTTGTTCTCGTCGCAGTAGTCACGTGAAGCTCCGTTTATTTCTTCTATGTAGCAGAAATCTATAGAGGATAAAAATACACATGAAACAAATTGCTTTAGAATCATTCCAACTAATTGAGATCACGTCATGTCATGTTTAATTATGTATATCGAAGGTTTATTATTCTTTCTTTTTTTCAATAATCGAGGGTTTATTTATTTTTTTGCATATGTCTTATACTATGGTTTTACGTGTTATATAATTAGCATCTTTTAATTTTCTTTTTAAAGATCGTTTAAATATATTCATGTCTAAGACCATGATTAACTCCTAGAATCTCAATTGAGATTCTTCATTTTTTATTTTATTTTATTTTTAAGAAAAAAATAAAAAAATGAACCAATCGCGTCGTCACATGTCAGTGGGGCCCGTGAACAGTGCAGGAAACCCATAAGAACATATTCTTAATTAACAACTTTTGAAACCGATTCTTATACTATTCATGGAACCCATCCACTAAGAACCCCCTTTAATCATGCTCTAAGATTTTGACAATATATAGAATACTCAATCTGTATTTTCTAGTTTAAATTAGAATTGGCGATGACCAGACTAGATGTACATACAAATTTTAGTTTTGTCTATAACATATTATTGTCCATTGCTCATAAACTTAAAATTTTGATCGGTATAATATATTTAAATTACGCTAAAAATCCTACTTAAGAGCTCTAGGTTAATAATGGTTTTACAGGGCTCTATAACATATTTATAAAGGAAGCGAAGAGAGAAAGTGATTCTTACGTCCAGTCTCGTGGGTGAAATGAGCAAACATGGTTGCAATTTCACGTCTAGTAACCGAATTAGCAAAGTTTGGGAAAGTATTTGCGGCGTTAACGAAAGAATCACGGGTGTAGAAATTCTTTCCGGCGCAACCACCACCGGCTTGGTTGATAATACTGTTAAAGAAAGCTTGTGTCACAATGCTACCAACTGATCCACCACCACCACCGGGAGGGGTGGTTCCACCAGGGCTTCTGCATGGGCCTGATCGGCACCCAGTACCACAATAAGCGTCGGTGGAACCGCAGTAACCAAACTGACTGCAACACAGGTTTGGGGCGCAACCGCAGTTTTGAGACTTGGCGGTTTCAGAGTACAAACCTATGAGGCAAAGGAAAAGGACTAAGGATAGTTTTGTGAGAGCCATGTTTTGTGTAATTGTGTTGTAGATGGGAAAGAAGAGGGTGCGAGATATATATAGGGATAAAAGTTGGGTAGTTTTGTCATTATATTTTTGGAAATAAAATATTTTTTTTATCTATAATAATGTTTTTTTAATTATATATATTATGTATTTGTAAAAGGAGTTTGACTTTTAGTCTTGCTCTTGCCCAAGATAAATAATTTGGATTTGGTCTGTGAATGGAACTCAATTTTCTTTTACAAACTAACATAGTTATGTATTACAGTATTACTGTTTCTCACTTTTGTTTTATGATTTAAAAAGTTAAATATCTTATTTGATTTCCCAGATGATTGAACATAAAGTTGCTTTTAAAAAATTGATGGAACAATATAAGTTGATGTTTTATTATTCTATTTAATTCATGTATGTACGAACTCTATAGATCAAAGAGCCTACATAAATATGAACTGGTTCTCGAGACTCTGTGGGCAAGTGGCAGAGCACCTACCTCTTCTTGGAATTTTTGAGCACTAGGATTTGATGTCATCTTCCTTCTATGAGGCGATGGAGCTATTTATTAGGTGAAAACACAACAAGCTGAAATTTTGGTCTTATAAAAAATTGATTGTTTTTTCTTTCTTGTTTTCGAAAACTCTCATATTATATGTACAGTATTTTTTTTTCAAGTTAAAGGTTGTTTTATATAGTTTTCAGCCGAATAAACGAACGATTTAGGTTACCACTAACCACTCTAAACATATGCGTTTTAGAATTATATTTATATTTTAAGTGTTTGTTAACTTTGATTAGAGAAAACTATGTGTTTTTATAAAGAAAATTTGCAATAAATTCTGACGATATATATATATATATATATATATATATATATATATATATATATATTGATCTAGAATATCTAATAGGCTGTGATTCAACCGACTAATTTTCAAAGGTCTGATAATCGGTGTCAGTCAAATACAATTACTCGCCAGAAGAGTTAGATATTTTTATCGTCTGACTACATGCTAAAAAAATTTGAAAATAATAGATTCAAACCCGTGATCTTTAAAATCATTGCGGAACACTATGTACTACATGATCACTAATACATGGTTAGCAACCACATATTTTGAGACAAATATTTTTAGAAAGTTTGTTATCGAAATTGAGAGTAGTTATTTTACCGAAGAAATATTTAAAACTTCAAGAGATTAGGGCTGCTAGAATATAATGTGAGATATTATTGAGAAAATGACCATTCGTTACTAAACGTCGCAAAATTATTATAACATTACAAATGACAAAAATATAAAACGAGGCTCCATTGGGTTTGCTGACCAACATCTGTTAAGAGCCGACTCTAAGAAAAGTATAGTATATATGAGCTGTGATATAATTACTTACTGATAAGAGTTTAAAGAGCTTCACTTAAAATCAACATAACTACGAAATTTGTTCATAATTTTATATCCCTGATTTGTTTTAAAGAAATGTTAAATTGATAGCTACATATATCTATAGAAAATTTTACTTTATAAAATGTAAAATATAAAATAAAATAGACTATATGTAAAACAAGTCGGTAGACGATATAAATTTCGAGTGGAAATGGTTGTCACTAGAAGAACTAGTGAAACAAAGATGACTAGAATAGAGATAATGACAAAAGGATGATATATAATAATTTTATATTATTCGTTCTTCTAACAAATAGCATAAGAACAAAAAAAAAAGTATGGGTTTAGAACACCAACACGTTTCAAATATGAAACTAAGTTATATTGGTCTGATTATACATATATATATAGAGAGATCATTGTTTTCAACCTATTTCACTACATGGAGAGATAATCTATTTATCAGATACATATTTTTTTATGTATTAGTCTGAATTTTTCCATAATTTCATCATATTTGAATATCCAAAAAAAATCTGTTAATGAGATGCATCTCTATTATAGATTAGTCTGGACCATTTGATAGATCCGAAATATCAGAAAAAAAAATTTGTTAAAAAAAATATTTTTCCAGAAAAATAGTAGAAATATTTCCACTTTTTCATTAAAATGGTATAAACTTTCAGAAGAATGTCAAATTCTATCAATTTTATTCATCTACTTATGCAACCCTGCTTTATGTTTTGACATTTTAACTTAGTATACTTTAGTAGAGTTAAACGTTTGAAAAGTAGTTGATGTTACACATTTTTTTAAAAAAAACTTAGCGTTTCATAAATTTAGCTTATCTTATTTACTTGATCAGTGGCTACCTCGTCTAGCGTTTCCTAAAGGCGGCCCTAAGAAGTGAAGTCGCATATGTCACATAAATCTTGGTACCATGTGAGCCAAGGCGGCCCTAAGAAGAGTAGTCGCAAATGTCATTATAAATCTTGGTACCATGCATCTGGCCACTCAAATTCAATTTATATAAATCTCAGTTTAAGTTTAAGATTATTTTCCAGCCATTTTCATTTTTTTTTTTGGTACAAATGTTAAAAGCCATTTTCATATTTCTCCTCCTTAGATGTATTACATTTTTCTTAATCCTACTACACGAATCATAAATATATTTAGCAAAATAAATAAGGACTAGTAATACATATTCATGACTGACAGTGTGTAGCTAGTTTCCTACGAAATATATAAATTGAAATAAAACATGTGACTCATATATTCTACTAAAATAGAGTCACTATTTCATTTACTATTGACAAGTTAAGGTATAATCATTTAATTAATTACTTAATATGACATATCTGAGTATTTACATTAATCAATCAAATATATAACATTTCTAGATAATCTTAATAATGAATTAAAATATCAATAATAAATTAGTTTTAACTATAATTTAATTTTTATTCTTAGTGATAACAAAATTTGTTGATTTCATAATTAGAAATTAATGATAAGTAAAATTTTATTATATAAAAATCTTTTGGCTCTATATGATGATCAAGGGAGTAAATAAAAATAGTAAATTCTTTGTCATTTCTTACTTTTATACAATTTACAAAAAAATATTTATTATCTATAATTCCTTAACATTCCTTTACGTATAAGGAATTATAAACTATATTTATTCTTTATCAAATTCGAAGAAGAACATAAGTAAGAAAAATACTTTTTTATTAATTTTCATTTTTTTATTTTTTATTCTCATATTTTTAATGGTTACCGTCTTTTATAATCATAGTCTATATCATATAAAATAAAAGTAATAGATAAATTTAAAGGGCAATTCTCTTAAATAGCCATTTTTAAGTTTTTGTCACAAAAATAACACTAGAAAAATAAAATGACCAAAATAACATTTTTTATTTTGAAATTTACATTTTTTTATTTATTTTTTGAAATTTGAAATCCTATCCCCAAACCCACCCCTTTACTCTAAACTCTAAAGTCTAAATTAGTTAACCCTAAGGGTATAAACTCATTTAAATAAAAAATTTAGCTTCTAAAAAAAATCTATTTTGATCATTTTCTTCTTTAAAAACTATTTTTGTGAAGAACAAACTAAAATAGGCTATCTAAGGGAATTTCTCAAATTTAAATATGACCAATTATATTACATTGATAAATTAACCTATTTTATTTTTATAAAATGATCCATTTAAACAAATTATCATTTATGTTAACACGGGTTCAAATTTATAAACAATGTAATAATTTATACAAAAATATTCATAACATATGTTAAATATTTTTATCTACAATTATATATCATTTTTAATTTATTTTGAAACTCATATCAATAGAATATCTAAAAGTAATTATATAAAAATATAATAGTATATAAATTTTGTTTAAGTATTATTTACAAAAATATGCTATTAGAAAACTTTGAACATTTGATATTGAATTAAACATATTAATGAAAAAACATTTAGCTATAAATTTCATGTTTATTTTAATTATAATTAAAAATATATAAAAGTTCTTTAAAATATTCAAATATTTTCTTACAAATTTTTTTGAAAGTTATATAATGTTTTAACTCAGAAATAGTTGTGCAATTTTTTCAAATCTCTTGACCAAATATAAAAAATTTAAAATAAATTCTCAAAACATAAAATGATAATATTCTAAATTTTACAAAAGATAATAAAGAGAAATTCTCTTAGATAGCCCATTTTGGGTTGTTTGTCACAAAAATAGCTTTTAAGGAAGAAAATGACCAAAATGTTTTTTTTAGAAGCTAAAAAATTTATTTATATGCATTTATACCCCTAGGGTTAACTAATTTGGACTTTAGGGTTTAGAGTAAAGGGGTGGGTTTGGGGTTAGGGTTTCAAATTTCAAAAAAAAAATTAAAAAAAATCAAAATTTCAAAAAAAAAAAAGTCTATTTTGGTCATTTTATTTTTTGACGGCTATTTTTGTGACAAAAACTTAAAAAATAGCTATTTAAGAGAATTGCCGAAAGATAAATGCTAAAATATAAATTTGTAATTGCAACACAAAAAAAAACAGATTGTGTTGTAAAAATCAAAAGTAACATAATGCCTTAAAATCTTTATTTATTAAGAAAAAAATATAAAATTTAATACCATAACATTCAAAATATATTCTATATCTTAAAAATTTGCTAAAATAATATCATATATTCTACTATGTATACAATTTACTAAAATAGCAAGGCTATATTATTTAAACAGAACAATGGATTTACTTATAATCCTGAAAAATACTTAAATGATATATAGATGTTAACGTATATTTTTAAACACGACATGGAAATATAAATTATTCTAAACAAATATCATTTCTATAGTATAGCTAAATAAATTTTAAATATGTATTGTATGTACAATGTAAAAATTAATAAAATATATTTTGAAGGAGGTTCTCCATTTCATTAATTCAAATTATGAATTTATTGTACAAAATTCAAAAAATATTAATAAGTAATAACAATTAATAAGAAAGTAAAATGTATAAAACAAATCACTATATATTAATAATATAAAATAAGAAGCTCAAACAATAAAATTATAAAGTTATACAACAAATAATACTAAAATGTAAATTATATAGTTACAGCATTTATGATAATATCAAATTATATATTTATAAAATGAAAAATATTCGCATAGACCTACGGATCAAACTTCAGTAAAATATTAAAGTAAAAGATAAATAGTGGATGAATGATTGAAATTTAACTTATTTCTTTAACTTTATTATTTTAAAAGCAAAATATCTAGCCAATCATGATGTATATTTAATTTTAAAATTTAAAGTTACAGCAAAAATTTACCAATCAAAATGTAGCTTTCTTTTTAAAAAAAAATTACAGCAAAAAAAACTCCTTTTTTGTTTGTTTTAGTCCAAAATGCTATATTCCTATTATTTAGGCTGTAGAAGATTTAAAGAAAAAAAAATAATTTGTACTTATTAGATAAATTTAAAACTAGAAATTATTAGCTATGAAAAAAAGAAAAAATCAAACATTACAAAAAGAAAACCCTAACGTAGAATTTATATAAATACCCATAATTGTTTTTCTTATATGTCATCATAAGTTATTGAAATGTATTTATTTATTTAATTTATTTTCTTATATAAATACTAGTAACTAATCTTCTAATATAAATACTAGTAACTAATCTTCTAATATAAATACTTGTAACTGCTCTTCTAAATTCAAACATTACAGAAAATGATTTGTTTTTTTCTTTTTATTTGAATTTATTAAGTTAATTTATTTGTCTTTTACCACACATATTTTAATTTATTATTATTTATATAATGATTTTATTATTATTAGATAGTTTTATTATAAACTATTAAGTTTTTCGGGTTTTTAGTAACATAAAAGTTTTTTTATAAATTACAGTAAAATACTATAACCAAAAATTTACAGCTACGGTTTATGTGAAATATTGTCAATCATGTTTTATTTTGATAAAATTATATCCAATAACTTACTGCTACAGTCACCATAATTACATCGATGGGTTAATATGGTACTAAACTTACGAATCAATATGTAAAATAATTGGGTTATACGAACATTGCCAACAAATCATCCACCATAACAGAACCAAAAAGATTGTTGATCATAAGCAGTATACGAATCTTCTATTTCTTTGGTTCTCTAATCATGAATGATTAACTCTTTCGGTTGTACTTTGTCGAAAACACTCTTTGGGTTGATGTTTTGATTGAGAAATTGCTTAAATTTAACATATTCATCATATAATTTTCAGTTTACTTTAATCATATTTACCTTTAATTTTAAGGAAGTAAATAAATACTTATAATTTTATGATTAACTAATATAATTTTAGGGTTTAAATTTGATGAGTGGAATTTCACAAGGTGGAGTTTAACGTTTTAATAAATATATAAATAAATATTTAAAATTTAAAATAAAACAAATATTTTAAAAATAGTTTCAAAACAAACTTTTGAGCTTCAAAATAAAAATTTGAAAACAATAAAAAATTTATTTTTTATTAAATTTTAAAATTAAAAAAGTATAATTCGAAAAACTATAAAAATATTTTTATATTTTATTTTGTTTATTTTAAATCATTATTAATATTTCTATATCTATAAAGTAAATATAAAAGAGTTTTTTACCTCTTTAATAAAAATATATTTATAAAAATATTTTTTAATGAAAGTAAACATAAATTGTGTTACAAAATATGTGGTAAACATGAAATTCTCCCAAAACTTTATAGCTTTGTCTAGCTTTTGTAACAGAGCCTGTTCTTTTAGTATATTAATTAACATCTAATAAAAAGGGAACAAAAGAAAAACATCAACAACACCTCATGATAATTATTGAAATTGACACATGTGTAATCTTTAGGGTAAGGCTAAAACTTGTCGATACAACAAAGTCAAATGCACTGTCGTAACATTTACGTCGCATACGTTGAAGATTCGACACTCGACAGCAATTATTTTTGACAATTCAAAGCTATCGGTTTCGATTTTTCTGGTGGAAGTGACAACTGTACCGGATATTGTGGATTCCGGTTCGGTCGCTAGATTGGAATTTCAGGATCGTATGATTCCGTAACCAACTTTTCTGTTGAAAATATTTTGCTTTAAGAAACTAAAAAATTCAAGGGAAAATTTTCAATTCTACAACAAATTTTGATACCCACTGTTCAAATTTAGTACTAATAAATAATATTTTTATAAATATTATAATTTTTAATTAAAAATACTAAAATAATTTTTCTAAATATTGACATTTAATATGAAACAGAAGGAATATTGGTTCTAAAGAATTTTTTTTAGCTAAGTTATTGTTAAGTAATCCTTAAAAATAAAAGAGCTATAAATGAAAACCCTTTAACAAAAAAATAAATATTATAAAACATTTATAAACTCAATTTCACCCATTTAATACTAAACTCTAAACAATAATTACTAAAACATAAATTCAAATGTTAATTTATTTTTGATTGAGATATTTTTGAAAATAGTACTTAACTTGTGATATTTTAATCAATTTCTCAAAATTTAAGTTTTATGGCATGGTTTCATCTCTTGTCTCTTTATCTAGTTACCAGTAGATTAGTGTAAACCCTAATGTTTGCATGGATTTAACGATAAGGAAAAGGGGCGTTTAATAATTAGTTTTCAAACATAGATTCGAATTCGACATGGGTTTAGAAAGTGAAGATATTCTAGGGCAGATAAGTTATATAAACTAACAGCATTAAATTACTAACTGAAACAAATTTAATCATTTGAAGAAATAGTTTGATTTATTTTACTTAGATGAAAATGTAAAGCAAATAGAATTCCAACTTGATTTATAGACGAGTTAATTAAACATAGTTAGGTTGGGATGAATAGAGGTTTTCAAATGAAAGCTCATGATTCATGAATAGACAAGAAACCATTATCTCACACTTGTTTTAAGTGGTTTAAGTATTCTATTTAGATATTAAAATCTAGCCAAATTGAAGCGGAGCAAGTTTAGTTCAGTATTTGAGTAGTTCAAATTTTAAAATATTATTGAAAGTAATCGAACTTTTTGGTTTTGATTATTTAAAATTTGATTAAATTTTGATTAAATTCAGGTAATTATAGATAATTTCAATTAGTTTGGTTATCTCAATTTAAAATTTTGGTTAGTTTGGTTTAGAATTTGATTAACACATTTTTCTATAAAACCAAATTAACCGATCACCGAACTGAACCAAAACTATTTTTTTTTATAAACCTGCATAATTAAAACAAACTAACAAAATTTCGGTTCAGTTTGGTTTAGTAGATTCGGTTCAGTTTAAAATCCTAGACCTATACATCACTGATGATAGTTTATAATCTCTTGAATTATTTTATTCTAGGATGGTCTCCCACTGATATCAGTGAATACAGAAAAGTCAAAGTCGTCGGCTATTCATCATCACTTGCAAAGTTGCGAAGTACCTATTTTAAACGAAGAAAGAATATTACTTACCAAATGATTACTTAACTTTTTCACTACAATCATTCTAAAAAAATGATAACATAAACTATTCAAAATAATTACATGTATTTTATTTAATTATAACATGATTTAACACAATTATAATATAAAATTTAATTATAGAAATTCAAATATAAGATATTAAGTATATAAATGTTACCATAATTAAAAGATATAAATAAAATAATTTAAATATGGGATGGAATTTATATATTCTTAATATAAATAAGATAGTAGTATTTTATATATTTTTAATGTTTATAATGAAAATTCATCCAAATATGGTAAAAAGTAAGAAGTTATTTCATTCTTAAATTTTATTTCATAATTAAATTATTTTATATATACTATTGATATTTATATTCTTAAATATAATATATGTGATATCATAATTAATGCTTAAGACAAAAAATATCAGAATAACTATAGTACTATTAATTGAGAATACATTTAAGTGAAAATATTATAATTTGATTGATTTGCTAATTTGGTAATTCAGATAATTCCCAATAGTGACATGACATTAATCATTAAGTCTTTCTAAACTTCTTGACATGGTTTACGCATGAATAGCTTTCATAAACCATTTTTAATTATCACTTTATCAGTCTCAATTTCTCTTAATATATACTCTAGTTATCCTAATCAAAATTTGTTCGGTTATTATCTCCTAAATTTTGTTTGGTCCCTAACTATTTTTGTCAAATCATGTATTATATGGTCTCGAATCATATATTCTTTTAACCGTATGGTTTAATAACCATACGATATGGTTTGTTACACAAAACTACATAAGATGTGATTCCAATTTGAAATATACATGTTTTATGTTTAATAGATTATGGTTTGTGTTCGTAGACAATAAATTTTTTTATGTTGTTTATGGTGTAGGATTTCATGTTCCATATAGTTAAGTTTTAATATTTAAAGTATATGATATGATGTTCTATGCAAGACGTATGAAACACAATATATTATATCGGTTAGATATTTATAATTATAGTATTTGGTTGATTGATAACCAAGTGTAATCTGAAATTCTGTTTTGATATTGTTTTCAAAAATCACTATACTAAAAAAATTCAAAAAAGAATACGGTGAATAAGGAGTCGTAGCTTCTCGTCGTATGGGCTGAACGGAATCACGGCCTTCAGTGAGAGCTCGGCGATGGATGGCGACAAAGCTTGGACAAGAGGTTTCACGGAGAAGAATCATAGCTTGAGGAGACCACGATGGAGATTGATGAATTGCGGGCTTGTGACACGGTGGATCTATAACCGCGACGGCGAGGAGTAGTGTCACGATCTGGCAGTCACGGAAAAACCGAATCCGCGACACAGAACCACATAAATGGAAAGGGGATATAACGGTGATGGTTCACGGAGGTTGGTGTTTGCGGCGAAAAAGACAAAGTACAACACTAAGAATGATTGATTCCGGATCCAAAATCATGACTGGGAAACATGGATAAGTGGCGACCACAAGTGGTATTTGATTCAATTAATCTGGTTTGGTTTGGTTTGTAGGATCAGACCATGACGAATTTAGGTCTCATATATATATGTTTTTAGGGCCACAAATCCTATATATCCATTTTCTCACAAAAAAATGTAAATTCTCATTAAATATTAATTTTAGTGTTTTAAATAAGCATTTTATTTAATTTTTAGATTTGTCTTGTTTATCAACATGATTAGTTTTAAATTTATCATTTGGATATTTTTTTTTCATGGATAACCCAAATTATTACTATTATATTAATATTTCAACCAAATTATGGCTTATAATAATTCATGTATAACAAAGAACTCTCTACCATTTGAACGTTATAGTCAACCGCTTTATAAATAACTACAATAAAAATATATATTTTTTTAAAACATTATCTCCCGTAAATTAAGTACGAATATTCCTATTTTAACAATCTCCTAATTGTTTGAACTACTTTATACTAACATATTTAAATCTCTTATGCTCTTATTTTAATTAACTAACCAAATATGATTCTCTATTAGAAAAAAAAGAATGAAAAAATTATCATTCAAAATATGTATATTCGAAGATTTAGAACGTGACAATCAAGTTTCTTATATATTATATTAACTAACCTAATATTCATCAACGGAAGTGATTGTAAATTAATATGTAAATTCAACATTACACTTTTAAGGGTCCATATGTAATATAAATTCTGATATATGGACAAAATTTTAAATCATAACCAAATGGCCTAATTCAATAACTTAAGTTATTAGCTAACTAAAACTTTCAGAAAGCTATACTTATTTTTAATGTTTCTTTTAAAACATTAAGTTTTTATAAACATCCCAATATCAAATTTGAAACTATATACCACTCTAAATCAAAATATAATATATTTTAATAAAACTCATAAGTATTCTTATAACTCTAATATGTTATGTTTTATATCAAATAAAATGAATAAAATACAATAACCCACAAAAAATATACACAAACTTATAACTTATAAAGCTCAGAAGCTAATCACATTGAACAAAATAAACAAAAATAAAAACTGAATGACATATAAATCTATAATAGGAATTTAAAAAAGTTGGTTAATACTAAAAAACTAAAAACATATAATAATGAAAAACAAAAATCTATGCAGACGTGCGGGTCAAATTCTAGTTGAAAGCTTGTGTTATAAGTTACTTGTTACTTTAAATTGCATCTTGTGACTTGTATGAATTTCATTACCTCTTAATTGTTTAGATTAAGTTTATAATTTGTATTATCATTGCTTAAAGCAA
This sequence comes from Sinapis alba, assembly GCA_012274485.2. Lineage (NCBI taxonomy): Eukaryota > Viridiplantae > Streptophyta > Magnoliopsida > Brassicales > Brassicaceae > Sinapis > Sinapis alba. The sequence continues at coordinate 133,693 of MU106186.1, read as the reverse complement.
CTTATGATTGAATTAATACAACAAATACTACTTAAACACTGAAGATTAAACTTTATCCATATCAATCTACCAATGAAGATTTTAAATACAGAAATATGTGTGCCAACATGCTTTACGTGTTTAATTTGCATGACGTTTGAACTTTAACATTCTCATTAATAAACTATAAGTGATTCAAATTAATGTATACATTTTTATGTTGTTTTAACAATACATACCTTCATCAGGAGTAACCCCAATGATCTTGCACAAGTCCACATATTGCTTAACCAAGTTTTTAGTATCATTAAGATGTAAGTTATCGCATAGTCGACCGTCCACTCTCTTCGAGGTTTCTCCAAATCCTAGGTACAAAGCTGGACGTACATTTGTGTTCCAGAACCACAATGCCAATTTGAAAGCCACTTCTGGGCTATGACCCACCATATCCGGATCTTTCAACAGAGGCAACCTAAGGAATATGCCAGCTGCACCATAGTACTCGTTCCATCTGATTGATTGAAGTGGACCACGACCATAGTATTGCTTTCCCGGCTCACAAGGGTACTTCTTGCTCGGTGAACAATACTTCCCTCTTGCTTTATCTTCTTTGTAACAAAAGCCTTCAAGTAACACAATACATAAGAAAATTGTAGATTTTCGGGCGACTTAAATCGTGGTGTACCGCAAAAAAAAATTCACATCGTTTGGTATGATATATCTTTTAGGATTAAAAATAGTTTTTAGTAATAAAACTCTTTAACTAAAGATGGATTATATACTAAAAATTCAATGAAAAAAATCCTCAATTGTAATTATGTTAACGTTTGTCATCTTTCTACATAGTATTTTAGACAAAGGGTGAAAGACCGTTAACAGTTTCTAAACAGAAAAATTAACTTCATGAACTAATTATCTTCAACACTATTTAAAACTTAATATAAGTTACAAATTTTAAATTATTTGATATTTAAGAATAACAATATAAGACACAAGTAGTGTTGAGGATAATTATTTTAAAATTAATAAATTATTTTTATAAATTTGTTTGATAAAGTAATGTATAAGGATGTATAAATTAGTTTTAAAGGCTTATAAATTGATTTTAAATGATAATAAAAGTTTTAAAACATTAATAATTCTATTGATAAAACCCCTCAAATTCTTTTGAATCAGAATAAAATCTCTCAATTAAGTTTCTAACATTATAAAACCTCTACTTAAAAAAAAGTTAATGTTTGTCACTTTCCATCAGAATCATTTAGACGGATTGTAATAGATGTTAACGGAACTAAAAATTGAAAATTTCTTTCATCAATTTTTTAGTTCATTAGTTATTTTACGATCTATCTTTACTTGAGAAGTTTTATTTAAAACCCTTTAAAACTATTTTTGTAGATAAAAATGTGTTATTGGTCAAGATTCTTTAAACGCAGCCACAGTTTGTAAATTTTACGGTGGCCATGGATAAAGTGGATCTCATGAAACAGTTGTGTCCTTGGCTAGTATAGTGGGGACTTACCTTTAGATCCGTGAGCGAAATGAGTCAATATGGCTGCGATCTCGCGCTTAGCCACCGTTCCTTTATAGGCTTGGAACGATTTAACCGCGGAGACAAAAGCCTGGTGAGTGTAGAATCCTTTTGCCGGGCAGTTGTTTCCTACTTTGCTCATAATGCGTTTGAACAACGATGGTGTGACAATGCTCTCTATTGGACCGCGTGGACCGGCACTGACGTTGTAGTCGAATCCATATGATTTGTTTGTGAGATTGCAAGTGCCACTGAAGCACCAAAAGCCACACTGGTCATCTTTGATCCCACAGTAACCCCACGAGCTGCAACACTCCTTGAGGCCTGGACACCCCGTGATTTGGCAATTCTGCGAGAACCCAGTTTTAGCCATGACGGTGAACGTGAGGAGGAAAAGAATGAGAGCGTTTTCAACAGTTGCGTTTCGGTTCGACATATTTTTTTCTTTTCTTTTGGTGTTGGCCTTGCGATGGAGTTAGTTGGAAAATCAGCTATGTGAAGAAAACAGGCTGGTCTGTGAATGTATTTGTAGTGCGAAATTGATCGGGTACGTGTGAAATTCATTAATTATTTCTTTACCATTAATATAGCCCTTTTATTTAAGGATTATTTAACAATAACTTAGTTAAAAATTCTTCTTTAGAACTAATATAAACCACATCGTGGTGGTCTAGTGGTTTATACTAGAGGAAGAGTTATCATGTTGGTCCACGACAAGGATTAACTCTGCTCTAGTGCGAAATTATTAACTCCACATGTGGCTACGTAGATATGGACTCATTGATTATGGTCTATTTAAATACCCGGGAGAAGATCTATTTGTGGGATGCACCTCCCACACAGGATTAGATCTTTATCTTTAATAGATTCGGATTTAACCCTTTTTATTAAAAAAAAAAACTAATATAACAGTACCTTTATACCAACAACAACAGCATTTCTTCGCCAGTAGTGGATATCAATAATGCTCACTAGCTAGATATAGTATCTGACAATATAATTATGAAGAACTGGATGGACATCATTTATAAAGATCAATTAAATCAAACATCAGTGGAAACATAAACATCTCGGCATCTGGATTAAAAACTAGCACGAAAGTTTAGTGTTATTACTTATTATTCATTTTGATCACTTAAGCAATCTATAGTTTTCACCCTAATTTAGGTTGCTATTTTTTTGTAACCGGATCTCTCAACTCTTTTTGGGGTAAAATTTCGAACAAAATATTAAAGTCTCTCTCTCAACCTCATTCTATGCTTGAATGATTACTATATATTGGATATGGGTTGGTGACTTGGTGGGTGACTGGGATAGCATAAATAAAGGTTTTTTGAATCACCTTATTTGTACACATTTTCTTGCTTTTCATCCTTGCATGTTCTCCCCATGTCGCATGCTTCTTCTTTTTCTATTACTAATTCAGTCATTAGCATTATAATACCAAGTTTGATGAACCCAGGTGGAAACTTAGCGAGAACATAAACAAAACTATAAATCGTCGCTTGGGATACAATAAAAACTATAAATCTTCTCTTTGGATACAATTTTATTGTAGTTTAGTATTTCGTTTTAGTCATTATTTAATAATATTATTTTGATTTTTGTGTACATAACAATTTAGTACACCAATGTCGAATGCTAATAGCTTTTTGCTGCTTAGGAACAATCCGCATTGTGAAGAATGTTTGGATTCTCAGCAAAAAGAAAAAACCATATTTTTTACAACAAAACAAAAAACAATTTACTACAAATTGGAAAAGCTTTACTATGTTGTCTTAACTGAACTGATTTCTTGTATTCTAAATGAAAAAAAAACACATATGTATTAAAGTTTGTCATATAATTATTTATAAACTTCATCGAATTATTACAGTAGTATATATATTAATTTTTTGCTATTTTTGTCAACTATATATATATATATATATTTGTTTTAGTGGTAGTGCTAGCATATTGGCGACTAAAAACAATCGAGACCTTGATCAGGAGTGACCCCAAGCATTTCGCAGAACTCAATGTATTGTTTGACTTTGCTTTTCTGACCGTCACGACGCCAGTTACTGCATTCTCGGCCATCGACCCTCTTTGTGATTTCTCCAAATCCTAAGTACAAAGCCGGTCGCACGTTCCTATTCCAAAACCACATGGCGAATTTGAAAGCCACTTCTGGGCTACGAGTCACCAGATCAGGATCCTTCAATAGAGGTATCCCTAGGTGCTTGCCAGCCGCACCATAATACTCATTCCACGTGATTGATTGGAGCAAACCGCGACCATAGTAGTATTGCCCCGTTCACATGGGTATTTCTTGCTCTTTGAACAGTACTTCTCGGGCGATACTTCTTCTTTGTAACAAAAGTCTTTACATAAAATTAAATTAGTTAGAGGCTTCCAAATTAACAAAAAAAAAAAATGGGCAATTCTCTTAAGTTTTTGTCACAAAAATAACCCTAGAAAAATAAAATGACCAAAATAACTTCTTTTTTTAAAAAATTTTCAAAATTTTTTTTTTGAAATTTGAAATCCTATCTCCAAACTTACCCCTTAACTCTAAACCCTAAAATCTAAATTAGTTAACCCTAAGAATATAAATGCATATAAATAAAAAATTTAGCTTCTAAAAAAATCTATTTTGGTTATTTTCTTCATTAAAAACTATTTTTGTGAAGGGGCTATCTAAGAAAATTTCTCAAAAACAATGTAGCGTAGATCGTGATAATTATTGTTAAGACCGATCCTGAAATTTATGGGATTATAAACATTTTAAAATGGATGTTGATAAAATTTCCTTTTTAGAAATTTTGTGGCCTATACGATCTATGTAGAATAGTTCTATATGAATGAACAAGGCAAAAAAAAAAGATTTGTGGACAAAGACAAATATTTCATTGGTGTTATTTTTTTAAACGCAAACGTGAAAGTTTGCATGTCAGCACAAGAAAAATAATTTCAAAACCGAGTTGGCATAATGATAAAGGGGTTGCGGCAGTAACTTCCGCCAACTTAGGTTCAATTCACGGTAGGAGGAACTATTTACAATGTTTGGGTTCCCGGTAAAAAGGTGAAACCACCTTTTTTTTACACCAAAAAAAAAAATCAAAGGTTTGGAACACAAATGTAAATGGAAAGGAAAAGTAAATACATGTTTTAATAAACTTACCTTTAGATCCATATGAGAAATGAGCAAATATGGCGGCGATCTCGCGTTTAGCCACTTTTCCTTTGTAAGCTCCAAATGATTTGAAAGCGGTAATGAAAGCCTTATAAGTGTAGAACCCTTTTGCCGAGCAGTTACTTTCGACTTTGCTCATGATGCTATCGAACAAAGCTGGTGTGATGACACTCTCTATTTTACCACGCGGACCTGCATCCACGTTGTAGTCATATCCGTAGGATTTACCTTTGATATTGCAAGGGCCACTGAAACAAAAGAAACCGCAGTAATCGTCTCCAGTGCCACAGTTTCCCCATCTGCTGCAACATTGCTTTAGGCCGGGACAACTAGTATCCATGCAATTTTGTGAGAACGTAGTCTCGGCCAAGATTGCTAAAATGAAGAGAAAAAGAACAGGAGGGAGTTTTAGAATCGCCATTTAATTAACCTTTTGGGAGTATCAAAGAACTCTTTAGAAATGGAGATTTGTGTGAAGAAACGAGGAGTGTTCGTAGACGTATTTGTAGTAAAAACATGGTGGACTGTACTTCAGCTGGTTGACTATAATATGATACTATTCTTTACTATAAATATGAAAATATAATAATTTTCTTTAAACTGTTTTCTCTTATATAAGCTTTTGTTAGCCATTCGTGGAGACTACATATATCAATACTCAGTAGATGAATAATATAATTAAAAAATTCAAATGTCAACTAGTGATCCTAATCTTTGAGACGTTGAAACTAGAAGTAATTAATATTTCACGTGACATTAACATATTGCTTTCTTATATATCATTGTCACATCCATATGAGTTTAATTCATATGATCACTGGAGAAAAAAAGGGAACAAATTATATAAAACGTGCAAATATAAAAGAATCATTAAAAATGAAAGGTGGTCATAAGAAACTTGCTAGATGCTAGATTCAGATCAGCCAATAGAAAGATTTACAGTCCTTGCTAGTTTTCTCGAAGGTGATCTGGAAAAGTAATTTGCCCATTTGGTAAATTACTAGAATGTGGTCTCGGAAAACTCAAAGAAACTATTCCATCTGAAAAATTATCATACTCAAATTCATTTTCAGAAATTACTACATCAGCATTCTTCAGAATAAAGATAACTTATTTTGGAGTAGATTTATGCTTATGTTGTAATTTCTGAAATGAATTCGAATATGATAGTTTAAAAAAGTTATTTGCCCTATAGATTAGTGAATAATATTTTCGAAATGTAACATTTTTACTTTTGTTATAATTTGTTATATCTTCAATAGCTAAAAATAATTTAAATTGAATTATATATGTATATATATATATACCTTGAAAAAGATGTGATAATACGCTTATATACATACATGTCTAGTGTATAAAACAAGGAAATGTGTTTATTGGATAACTAGTTATAGTTCCATCTTTATCATTTAGATAAACAACACAACATTACATACCTTTAGACACACCACATAGTATACGACTTCTCTTTATTATTCGACACATGACATCGTTAACTCACACACACACACACTTAAAACCCCATAATGACTAGTAGTGTCTTTAACATTTGAGGTTGGTTCCAGGAGTGACCCCAAGCTTCTTGCAAAAATCCAAGTAATGGTTAACCCTGCTCTGAACTGCGGCTGGACGTCCACCGTCACACTCACCGCCGTTGATCCTCCTCGTGGTGGCTCCAAATCCTCGGCTCAAAACTGGACGCACATTCTTGTTCCAGAACCACATGGCACACTTGAAAGCCACGGTTGGGCTACGAGCCACCATATCTGGATCTTTCAAGAGAGGAAGTCCAAGAAACTTTCCGGCTGCACCGTAGTTGTAGTTCCATGTGATTTGGATCGGACCACGACCGTAGTAGTTCTTACCCGGTTGACAAGGGTACGTTGTGCTCGGTGAGCAGTACCTTCCCCTTGCTATTTCTTCTTTGTAGCAGAAACCTTTACATCACCAAAGAAATAAACTTTTATTTCAAATAATTAAATGGATGCCCCCAACGAATTAAATAAATAATTAGAAGATAAAATTAAGATATAATCGAATATATTTTGCAATAAAGCTAAAAAATCCTTATACTTTATGAGGAAGATTCCGGTCTCTATAAATTTCTTCAACTATCAAATATTAAACCCTATTACAAACGGTAACCGAAGGTATTTACATATATTTGCATTAAACTTTCTATAGCTGACTACATATTATAAGAAAATCACCATAAAAGGTAACTAATCCCTCCGTCTTGATTTATTTCAAAATAAGTGTCGTTTTAGAGTTTCAATGCAAAATTTATTAATAAAATTATTTATTTTATTTTTCTATTGGTTGAAATATGGTTAAATGTATAGCTAATTGTGTTTTTATTTTGAAATATATAAATTATATGTTTTCTTAATATATATGAATAAACCTAGAACAACAAGTAAAATGAAAGAGAGAGAGAGTATAAATGAATTACTTTACGATATTTTCTGATGAAAAAAATGATAAGAGTAAACAATGATGAGCTTACTTCCAGATTCGTGAGAAAACTGAGCCAACATGGCTGCAATCTCACGCTTAGCAACGGTTCCTTTGTAGGCAGAAAACGATTGAGCAGCCGCGATAAACGCCTGGCGAGTATAGAACCCTTTGGCAGGGCAACCACGTCCTACTTTACTCATGACGCTGTTGAAAAACGCTGGTGTAACAACGCTCGCCATGGTACCGCGAGGACCAGCGTTTAGACCGCCGCTACCGCTGGGAGTTGGAGTAGGTTTGGGTTTGGGTTTGCAAGGTCCACTCTGACATCCCGTGCCACAGTAGGCGTTTGTGGTGCCACAATATCCCCACCTGCTGCAGCACATGTTGCCTTTACAACCGGTTTTACCGCAGTTTTGAGAAAGTGCGGTTTCGGTCATGATGGTTAAAGTGAAGAGGAAAATCATGAGAGCGTTTTTGAGAAGAGCATTTTGTGTCTCCATCTTTTGATATATACTTTTGGTGGATTGAAATGTTTTTGAGGGTGAGTTGTGTGAAGAAATGAGAGGGTTTGGAGACGTATTTATAGTGTAAATATGGTAATACTGAATTATGTTTGGTCAAGGTTTAAATATGCTTTATAAACAAGTCATGACTCATTCCTTTTCTTGTAGTTAATTGGGATTAAGGATAAACTAGAGCTTGACCCGCGCACCTGCGCGGGTATTCGTTTTTATTTTAAAACAAAAAAAATTATTTATCTTATATAAATAATAATATATATTTGAAAAACTTATCAATATTAAATAATTGTTTAATATATTTTCTAAACATAATAATTTTATAATTTATAATGATTTTTTTATCCGTCAATTGTATCACCTATATTTTTAAAATATAGATCCGTGTGTTTGTGCAAATGTATTTTTATGAATCAAAATTATAATGTAAATTAAAATTATTTTCTATGGCTGTATTTAGTTTATACAATCAAATAATTCAATATATTATTTATAATTTCGTGTTTTATATTAATATATCAATAAAAAATAATTAACCCGTTTTTATAAATATCTTATTATATTTTTGGCATTGATTAAGTATAATGTATTGTTTAGCATGATTATAGGAAGTTTTACTTAAATAAATTGTATACAATTTTTTGTACTTTAATTTAAGGAAATGCATTAATTAAACTTGAAAAAACAAAGAATCCTAAAAGGTAGGTTAATAAATAACTTCAGTGGCATGCCTTTGTAAATAAGTTAAAAAAACTAAGGGGTAATTTATATTTGTACTCCACTTTTAATAGATTAGATACTATATATGATCACTTGAATATTGACTTGGTCTTAACGTTTAGCTGAATTTTAATAAAATTGTTCGCAAAATAATCTTTGGTGCAAGCCACTAAACGATGGCATCGTCGAGACTTCACTTTGGCTTCTCTTAGTGATGGGATTATGAAAATTCTATGTCTAGCTCTTTATTGTCTGATTAGTATGATATTGTCCACTTTGAGCCTAAAAGGCTGGTTCGCATGAATTTATTTTTGGTTTCTTTTCCAATTCCTAAAAGGCTTCGTACTAATTAGAGTTGAACATCTTCTTATATATTAGACTCTCTTTTGTCTAATTTCCAAAATGGGACTTTGTTGATATCTCACACTTAGTACCATTGATGCTCTCTTCTTTAGTGTCTGCGTTGGGGTTCAAGCTTGGATTCTTTGCTTTGGTTCCCTCTGGAGTATCAGTTGGAAACTATAGGAGTCATAGTATTCAGAGTTTGAGAGCGTCTTTCTCCAGTAGTTCACGGCAACCGATCAATTTTCTCATCTAGTTCTAGAGTATTGTAATATTTGTTGAAAATGAAAAATTGATATAATATTTAACATTTTTTAATAAAAAGATAATTTATTCTAATCAAACAAGTCCGGGCGATTGGGTCAGTTCACATACACCAACAACCAATTTGAACGATTAAAATCTAATAACCTTAAAAAAATATTTTATATATCAATGTCTAACCAAGAACATATTATATATGTGCATTCATATATAGAGCTAAACTGATTAGCTCGATAACCTCGATCCATTATTGTTCGATATTCGTTGAACTAAAACTAACGTCTGGCTTTATTTTATCAAACAATTCAGATGAAAAGAACTAGAAATTTTTACATCGTACGTCACTAACATTTAAAGAGAATTACATATAATTTTCATTGCTTAATTAACGGTGTTATTATCACATAATGTATGGGTGTATTATGTTCCTGAAGGTTCTGAGATCGCATGAGACTCATAGGGACAATTTTTTGTAGAGATTAAAAACTTAAAAACTCTACAAAGGGAATTGTGTATGGAAACAAAACCAAAACTTAGAGCAATAATGGAGGATTTTAAAAATATTAAGATTGGATCCATTTGGTGTAATAGATTTGAACATTTATATTAATCAACTTTAATACACATGATGTTATCCAAAAATATATTTTGTGTAAGAGACTTTTTCTTAGTAGATCATATTAGAGTGCAAAAAATATTATTAGATATTTTGCGCAACTTAATTTTAACGAATTAACCAAATATTTATAAAATAGTTATAATTCTACCACAAAAAATTCAAAACATCGAACCATATATATATAATGCTTACTTACGTTGTACATATAAAATCAAGGTATGTGATACGACTTTTTCCAGACCTATGTGATACAATTAATTTGAAACTAGGGTAGTCGAATCCGTATCGAATATGCCATACAATATAAGCACGTACGTTAATAAATTATTACGACATACTCCCTCCGTTTCATATTATTTGTCGTTGTATGGAAAAATTTTCGTTTCAAAATAAGTGTCGTTTTAGAGTTTCAATGCAAAATTCATTAATAAGATTCATAAGTAATTGTGTTTTTATTTTTTTATTGGTTGAAATATGGTTAGGTGTATAGGTAATTGTGTTTTTATTTTGAAAATATATAAAATTATATGTTTTTTTAATATGTGTGAATAAACTTAGAATGACAAGTAATATGAAACGGAGGGAGTAGTTTTCAACTTTCAAGGACTGCGATGGTTTAGAAATAGATAAAGTTCATGTTTCTCACGTAGTGATAATTTTAGTTAACATTCCAAACCATTAATAAATGTATAATTAATCGTTGAATTGACTAATTATGTTATTTAGAGGGGTTTATTTAGCGAGTCACGACAATTGAGGGGTTTACTTCAGCGCTAATTAAGGATCCTTGGAATGCGCCGGCGTGCCCCAGAGTCAACTCAAGCATGTCACATGTTCACATGAAGGATGATTTCATTTCTTTGCTTTTTCGTATTTGTTCTTAAAGCCTTTTGCCTCTTCTTAAATACTTATAAAACTCAAAAACGAGCATTAACTAAATAACATAATTCCAACCTATGATACAATCACAATAATATTAGTTCGAAATGTGAAGAACATTGCAATCTCTCTCTCACTCGACCTTCCCCTGAACTCAATCAAACCTTCCTTCTTTCCCTTTCACAAGCTTGGCAGAACCGCTCCAAACGACACCGTGTATTCATGAAACTGCAAACATTAAAGACAAGGCTCAGTTTGTTTAACTTGTCTTACAAAGAATCTCTGATGTATTTTTTTCACTTTGAAAAACATCTCAACTTGTTGCAGCATGAGAGAGAGGTACTGAAAGGGAAATGAGACAAACCTGCTTCACGATCTCTTCATATTTAGCTGCTAATTGTTTCACTTTGGCTTCCCCTGTTTGTTTCACCTGACTAGCTTTGGCAGTATTCTCATCAACCTGTTGATATAAAAATAAACATCCAAAAACTGACGACCAATTGATAAAGAATACAGCTTCACTTCGTTAAGTAAGGGACTATTACCATAGCCACAACTGATTCAACATCGTTTTGCCTGGCTTCAAGTTGACGTCTTCTGGATTCAACTTCCACTTTTATTTCGTTCAGTTTTTTCGTCCAATCATCAAACATGACTTGTTTCTCTTTCTCTAACTGCTTCAACGATTCGTGCAACTGTTTCACTGTATAAAGAATAGAAATTACAGCCTCCGCACACAAAACAAAAATTGAGAAGCAATATCTCTAAAGTAAAACCAAGCCTTGCCTGTTCTTTCCCGCTCAACCACTTTCGCCTCCAGTGATTTGTACCCTGCCTCATCTTCACTGAGCTTAGCTTTCTGAGCTTTTAGATCCTTCTCAATTGCTTTTACATTTGTTACCTGTAACATCATCAGACACTTAAAATCTCATTCCGATAAATTGGAAGGTTTTGTGTCTTGCCACATGCTGGAGATGCAATGCATGGTTTCACAATCTACTAGCAATGAATTGTTTTTTTTTTCTTGGTCACCTGTTCGTTAATTAATTGCAGTTGCGCAGATGACTTTGACATTTTCTTGAATGCCTGCAAAAGGGAACACATACACAGAATGAACTTTATTACCACATGCTACACACCTATTAAGCTCACATAATAATCTATATAATATCCATCTTGGTTTCAGTCTCATCTAGTAGCACATTCAAATAAATGGTGTATGAAAGAAAGTCACAGAGCGTCAGAGCAATAAACACTAAACTTAGTAAAACAATGAAATTGTTGAAATCGGGAGCAGTATCAACAATGACTGAAGACTAAATTTCAAACAGTTGCAAGAGATGTCACAAAATGCACCAACTTACGGTGAGGACCAATGTGATTTAGTAAATAATCCAGAGAGATTTCATTATATACCTTTTCATAAACCTCAAGAACAGCAGCCTTTTCCTGGAAAGTTTCCATTGCTAATCTTTCAGCTTTCTTTGTTTCCTCGAGAACTAGTTTCTTCTCTTCTAAAGCCCCCTGTCTCCATTAAAAACTAATGTTGTATGCACAAAACTTCTTCTTAGAAACTGGCGCAAGTAAGAACAAAAAAACAAACCTGTAATTTATCTGGCGACTGAACAATTTTAGCGCGTAGGTTTGCATTTTCTTGGACAGCTTGCACAAGGTCAAACTCTGCTTTCGAAATCTATAAAGAGAAAAAACATGTAAAGAACCGGAAACCCCTCTCAAACTGAAAAACACAAGCACATGGTCATGTCTTGCGGTTTCCTTACCTTGTTATCCATTTGTGTACTCTCCTCTTTCATTTTGTTGAAGGTAGCTCTCAGCGAAAGCTGCTGGTTATTGAGTTCTGATATTTTCTGTCTGAGTTCTTCGATATTCACTTCTAGCTCTTGAACAAAAGGTGAATCCCTTTCACAGGCTTCATCAAACTCTGCAATCTCTGCATTCAACTGCATGAAAAAAAAAGCCTTTAAAAAAAAAAAAAAGGCAATAGCTTTATATATTGCATTACCTGAGCAATCTTGGCCTCAGATTGCCTCCGTTGCTCATCAAGAAGAGTCAACTCTTCCGCGAGTGGTCTTATAAGCTCCATCTTTGAATCCCTAAGAAGATGCAAAGGATCAAACTTTAAGAGATTCAAAACAAAAGAAGATGTGAGAAAAAAACAGAACATGCATACTTGTATAGACTAAAGTTCAAGAGTGCGCTGATGAAAAACTCGGTTCGGGATGAGTCAGGGCGTATGAGATCCTTGAAATTGATCATTAGAGGGCAGTCCAGCATGTCTAACGTATTTTTGAGTTTGATGTAAAGAATCATAGCTGGAGCTGCAGTGGTGAAATGATCTGGATTCTCCAGTTGCTCTAGGGCATCGAAATCAACTTGCCCTTTGTCTTCTCTACAGTGAATTTGAAATTGGAAAGACCCCAATGTCAAAAGATCAAGTTTTTCCCCAAATTGAAAATTAGGGATTTCAAAAAAAAATTAGGGATTTTCAAAAAAAAAAAAAGGTTTTTCAAAATTGATGGTAGTATAGAGATAAGGAAGACATACTCGGTGAGGACGTCGAGATAGATGAGGATTCGGGTGTAAAGGTCGGAGACGGAGTCGAAAGAAGGGTTTATGAGATCGGCATCTTTCACGGAAGCGATGTTAGCCTCCGTGAGGACTGAGATAATGTCGGAACGAGACAACTTGGGATAATCGTAGGCCGACATCAGTTTCGCTTCCGTTGCTTCTGGATTTTTAGAAAATATACTGGAGAGTGGAAAAATATTATCAAGCAAGAGATTTTTTTAACTTTGATTTTTCCCGCCTCGCCTCGTCTCGTCGACCAAGTTTTATTAAACAATCCAATGGGTAATAGAAATTGGTATCAGTACAACATTTAAGCCCACGAAGAAATAAATGAAATTATCAGCCCAAATTAAAGAAAATCAGTTTCTGATTTGTGTCCATACACGTGTAAGCATCTCGTTCCTCCATGACACACGTGTTTGAACACGCATCCACTATTCATGAACAACGATCTTAGTCGTTAGAGCATCTCCAATTCCACTCTATTTTTCAAAATAGAGTTTAGAGTAAAAATATTTTAAGAGTATTATATTTTTTACTATAAAATAGAATACCGTTGGAACAAACTTCAACTCTATTATAGAATTACTCTATTTTAATGTAAAAAATAAAATAAATAATTAGAGATGATCTTATAAGTTTTCTCCACTGTGATTACTCTGTTCCGCTTCTCTTTTGCTTCTGTCTCCTCGCCGAGGCACTCTTCGATAAAAGAGCTACAAGCTTCAGTCTCTGATAGCAACTAAAACGAAATCTTTGATAGATGTAGATTAAAATCTTCAGATTCAAATATAGTGTACTTTGTTACAGATTTGTTTGTTCTAGTTAATTTATTATAAATATTTGTGTTATTACAAGCATCTCTTCTAGTTATGTTAATCTATTACATGCATGTTGTTTGAATTTTTTTTAACTCACTCGGTCTAGTTATGATATTTTATTGATACATTTCTAGTTTCACATTTTTTCATTTAAATAATCATATAGTTCATTAGGTGTTTTCAAAATGATCATAGATAATATTAAATACTATTCTCTCTCTGTATCATATTAAATTGTTTTTAAAAAATTTTATTTTGTTTCATAATAAATGATGTTCATAAGTCTAGATAAAATTTAATATTCAGAACTCTAGATAAAATTTAATGTCATTTGAAATTTGTCACCAATCACAAAATATAAAAAAAAATTCTTATTGGTTAAACTAATATTATTTTATGTTACCAAAATAAATTACATTAAAATTTGTATTTTCTTAATCTCTGTGTAAAAACTTTAAACATCACTTAAAGTGATATCAAGAGAGTAATACTTTTAAAAACTCATTTAGTAAATAATATTAAATATTAACTCTTTTTATTCATTTAAACTCTTTTTAAAACTTCTTCAATATGTACAGTTTTATAGTTTTTTTACGACTGTGCAGTTTTATAGTTATATAAACATTATATACATAGTTTTATATAGTAAATATTTTTAAAAAATATATAGTAATTTTTAACATTTAACTAAGGAAATATTTTCTTTTGGAAATATCTTATAATCTCCCTTGAGAACCTGGATAGGTAGGCACGGCACTGCTGACGTTGTACATATAAAATCAGGGTATGTGATACGACTTTTTCAAACCTATGCGATAGTGTGATACTTAGAAACTAGGGGGCTTGAATCCGTATCTAGAGCAAGATTATAGGGGGTTTCTTAGCATTGAGTTTCTAAAATATGCATATATATATATGTATATATTATATATGCGTAAGTAATTATGGATTTTTAATTTTATGGGAAACCCAACCGAAAGTTTCTTAATTCACTGGAACAAAACTAGCAAAGTAATTATACATGAAAAACGTGAAATTATAACATGCACTGAAATCTTTTTCTCCTGCATATGCGTGATTATGTTGTACATTCACTTGCATACTATTCTTTTTTTGTGTATATTTATAACAGATTTAGACACAAATAGGGAGAAGGAGGGATAGAGAAAGAATACAACAAAATTATGGTTCATTTAAAAAAAAAAAGGGCAGTTTCAAAAAAAAAAAAGGATCTAACTATATTGAGGGTTGGCTTGAGTAAAGCCCATGAAACATGAGTTTTAGGCGCCAAAGGTTATACATAAGTTGTAGGTGGTTGATGGTTTATAAATGCTAATGTGTAAACAAAAATCTATGTTTTTAATATTTAAAATACAAAGTTTAATAATTGGTAAAATAAAAAAATAAAAGCAATTAAAAGTTGAAATGGAAAATCATATTTGTAACTAAAAAGAAATAGAAAAATATTTGTTCATACGTAAGTGTATGTGTGGAAGGGCATTATGATAATTACTACACAAATATAGAGAATGTATCATAGTCTATAGTTTCATATTTACTTGATGAATTATTGTTTTTTTATGGTTATAGAGCCAAATTTCCCATAACACTAGCTAACTGGATCGTCTTTCTACAAACCACCGGTTTTCATAATGTTGGAGTAAAGATAATGCGATATTAGAAACCGAAACGCTGAACGTTAACCTTATATTGCCATGGCAAACTGGGTCGTATTACAATAAATTAGTTATCAAATATAGAATATCTTACCAATCTCATTTATTTTTAATCTATTTATTTTATTTTTTATATGAATTTGATCAATTGTCGTCTATTCTAAGTAAATAAATAATATGACTGTAAAATAAATGTTTTAGAGCATTTTTCTCTAATTCTCTAACTTTGTGTCAACGGGCTTAGAAACCGGAAATTCAATGTCTACTCTTTTGAGTATGGACCAACTTTTGAAATTAAAGATGATGTATGTTTTTCCATGAAGAAGATTGATGTTTTATAATGATATATATCGAGAATGTAACAGGCTTGGTATAGTTAGCGTTAGTCATAAATCATAACTGTTGAAGCAAGAACCTTTATGGAAAACAAAGTAACCTTTAAGTTACTAACTTGACCTAAAAAACAAATTACATTGAAAATAATGGTTTTTCGAAAATCTTTTCAATTAAAATACATGGTCCATGGATAGTATTACCCACGTAGATATTACTTTGATAAAAATACAGTGAAAGTATTACACAAATATGCTTCTCTGTTTCAATTTAATTTTCGTTGTAGAGTAAATTTTTTGTTTTAAAACAAGTGTTTTTTATAATTTTAATATAATTTTCTTTAATTTTATATATTATTCTATTTTTATTGGTAAAAATATGATTAAATATATAAATAATTGTGTGAATAAATTTAAAACTACAATAAAATGAAACCTATGGAGTATGGTATCCCGTGAGTCCGTGACCAACTAAAAAAATAGACACGTCATTTTCTCAGTGTAGAAATAGGATGAAACATCGCTAAGAAATCAACACAAAAAGGTATTAAAGAAAACTATAAGCAACACAATAAAATTCATAGATTTGAAATCCTCAAAGAGAGTAAGAGTCTGACTCCTAAAAGGGTCCTGCATGCGACGAAGAGGACAAGTAAGAAGTCATCGAAAGAGGCTCTCTTGATGTCGGTTATGATTTATGAACCCTATCATGTGTAAGTCCACGCTCATTTTACGTCTGTGCATGTGGACCATCTTATCTGTAACGATTTTGTTATATTAATAAAGACATTTTCCCTCTAGTTCAAGGCCACTGCTTGTGTATATCTTTGATAATCAGTATAGCGATGAGAAAAACAAGTGGAAAAATAAATCATTTTAGTTTTTTCTTTGATTAGTAAATGCATCTATTTCTTGAGGCCTATATAGCGATCGGTCCCGTATTACTGAAATTGTTTACAATGACATTAATTATTTTTTTGTGCAATTGTGCGTAAAGTGTGAAATTTACATGCATACTATGCAAGAAAGATTTTTTGTTTGAAATCTGACATCCAAAGTGAGATGGGACATATACATCTAAATAAACATCTAAACATTAAAATAAAGAAACAAATAAGCAAAAGTAGGAGAGATCATTTGTTCAAAAAAGAGAGAGAGATAATAGAGAGGTTATCAAAAAATTGAAAAACCTAAATACATTTGTTACTCTAAAAAAACTTTTTTTTTTAAATTAATATTTTACTATTTTAGAAAAACCCACCAATTTTTACCACTAAAAGCATTTCTAACGATGGAGATACTCACACCAAGTTCCTACTGATAAAAATATTAATAGTTTGATAAATTTTTTTTTTTTTTTTTTGCATTTTGAATGAAAAGCTACTCAATTGCAAGTGCACGTTTGTTCCTTGAAAGTTTTAACAGGTTCTCTAAAGATGTTTTTTCTGACACATTTTCTTGTCTTTTGATTTTTTTTTTAATTTTTTAATCACTTAGAACCCCATCAATATTTTACCAGTTGAATTGGTCTAAAAACATCTTAACAATAACACTAAATTTAATATTAAAATAATATAATATATTATTTAATATTTTCAGTTTTAAATTTTATGATTTTTAAATGATAAATAATTATTTATTATATTTAATTTTTTTTTTATAATTATTTGTAAGGGGTAAATGATAATAGTCATTTAGTGATTTATTTTAAAAATAAAGATAAACATTTTTTTAATTATGTGAATATAAATTAAAAATGAAAATAATATAATATATTTATGTTTAATTACAAATTTGATAGTTATAAATTATATTATTAAATGAAACTTAATCAAATATATATATATATATATATATATATTAAAGATTTGGTGTGATAAATAGTGTTATATCAAATTTAGTGTAGTAATATTCATATTATACCAAATTTGATGGAATAGTATTAGTTTTGGTGTTTTGTTGGAAATGAAATTACACTAAGTTTGGTGTTTTGGTATCTTGTTGAAGATATACTAATAATGCTCTGACATCTAAAGTAATGTATACGTGACATTGTCCAATCCACTAAGTATCAAATGATTTGGAGTTGAAAATCTGTGAAACGTTTCTCATCATCTAATCCACTAAGTATCGAATGATTTGGAGTTGAAAATCTATTAAACTCTTTTTTAGTTAAAAAAATCCACTAAGTAACACGTCGCAATGATTCTTTCTACATAAGCCAATGTTTAAAATGTTTCTTTCTACAGATCTAAAAGCATTATTTACCATTGTTTATTCAAGTTTCACCTTGTTCCATTATCAAACCAAAAATAACAATCTAGAAGTTTCTCTTAAGTTTCAGCTTATTAGAATATCCACATTCATCGAACTTTTAAAGTAGGGATTCTTACACATATTATATTAGTATTTAAGAATAATTTAATTATATATTTAATTCTGAAATATTTGACTATTTAGAAAAAGACATATGGTGAAAAAAACTTTAATTTTTTTTGATGTTTTTATATAAGAGCATGTTCTCTTCTTTTCTCATTCTCTTACCTCTATATATTTTTTTTAAATGTCATTATGTTCTGAGACTAAAAACAAACAATCCTATATATGTAAAATTCAAGTTTGTGCAATAATTTTTAAAATCTGATAATGTAGTAAAACCATGTGCATCGGCAGGATAAAAGGAGGGATTTTAGAAAAAGAACAGTGGTGGATCCCACAAATTCTCTTAAAACCGATTATAAAAGTGTTCAGTTAAGAACCGATTATTGTTGGGTTTTTGTACCAATCTCAGATCTCACTGACACGTGACAGCCCACGATTGGTGGACTTTATAACCTTTTTTTTAATCAGGAAAAATAAAATAAAAAAAGAAATAAATGTTTTTTTAAAAAAAATAAAGGGTTTTATGGGATAAACATGCCCTAAGTGTGTTTATCATGAATTGGCTGATATACTTCATCTTATTATGACAACTAATAAAAACAACACATGGATACGTTAACTAGGATACAACTCATAATCATTTATTCAATTTCAACACCTTCTTATTAGCTCACAAGGGTAATTAAGACAAACATCATACCATGAAACGGGCCTTTAAACCACATTTAACATCTTTAGCAACTAAGACTAGTTCCAGGAGTGATCCCAAACGTCCCACAGAACTCCAAGTAGCGGTCAACTCTGCTCTGCACCGCTGCAGGACGCCCACCGTTGCATTCGCCACCGTTGATCTTCCTCGTGGTAGCTCCAAAGCCTTGGTCCAGGACCGGACGAACATTTTGGTTCCAAAACCACATGGCACACTTAAAGGCAACTTCAGGGCTACGAGCCACCATATCTGGATCAGTCAAGAGAGGGAGTCCAAGGAACTTTCCTGCTGCACCGTAGTTGTAGTTCCATGTGATTTGGATCGGACCGCGACCATAGTAGTCCTTTCCCGGTTGACATGGATAGGCTGTGCTAGCTTTGCAGTACCTTCCTCTCGCTATTTCTTCTTTGTAACAAAAACCTTTACAGAATATCCGGTTTCCATTTCAAAAAAGTGAATTAGACGTCTCAAATAATCAATTAAATAAAGAATATCCAAAAAAAAACTAAGGAATAATCTTTATAAAAATAATATAATTTGTTCACCCATGGAATTTCATAAACATTTAGTTAGTTTATGCATGTGCATTAGGTTTTGAAATTTTATTAAAATAAGTATTTTGATATAAACGTATAAATTTTTGCTAAATTAGTTATGGTATAATAATTGCAATCTTTGTCTGAAAATATCATTTAGTATTTACTAAATTAAATAAGATCCGGTGTTTTCTTAAGGAATTAGATGTCTCAAATAATCAGTTAAATAAAGATATACTCCAAAAAAAAGGAAAACTAACAAAAAAAGTTATAATTTCTTCAACCATGAAATAAAATATTTGAATTTGTGCATGTGTGCTAGGGTTTCAAATTTCAATAGAAATAACTATTTTGAAGATGATTAACATATAAAAATTTCTAAATTATGGTAATAGCTAGTTGTCTTGAAATACTGTTTACTAAACTAAATAATGCGTGCTATATGTGACAGACATGCACTAGAAGGTTTTATAGTGAAGACTTACTTCCAGATTCGTGTGAGAACTGAGCCAACATAGCTGCAATCTCACGCTTAGAGACGGCTCCCTGATAGGCTGGGAAAGATTGAGCAGCATCGATGAAAGCCTGTCGAGTGTAGAACCCTTTTGCTGGACAACCGTTTCCTACTTTGCTCATGATACCATCAAAAAACGACTGTGTGACAACGTTTGCAATTGTATCACGAGGGTCAGCGTTTAGACCGCCTGTGCCACCACTAGGAGTTGGTGAGACAGGTGTGGGTCCGGAGCTGCAAGGTCCACTTCTGCACCCGGTGCCGCAGTAGGCGGATGTGGTGCCACAGTATCCATATCTACTGCAGCATAGGTTGCCTGCACAACCGGTTGTACTGCAGTGTTGTGAAAACACGGTTTTGGTTATGATGGTTAAGGTGAAAAGAAAGAGGATTACTCTTTGAGTAGCCATTTTTTTTTGTTTTGGAGGATTGAAGAGATTGTTGTGTGGAGAAATGAAGATGGTGTGTGGATGTATTTATAGTGTAAAATTGTATTATTTTATTGAAATTTTTTTTAGAGGTTTAGGTATGTTTCGATTATTGATTGGCTTTTTGTAAGTCTTAAGTCAATGACTCTTTGAACCACAAAAAGCAAGTCAATGGTCTTGTCGTTCTGTGACATTGATGTCGGTGATGAGTTAGATTTAAAACAAATAAACAAGTTTGAAGCTGATCAAAGTCTTAAGGTTTTAATTGAATAATTCAAGTTATTGCTGATTAATTTACCAAAAAGAAAGGTTTGTGCTGATTATGAATATAGCTTACACGATATTAAGCAAGTCTAGCTATGCATTAAGAATGTTCTAAGTTCTAACTTATTCAATCGACCCCTAAGTCCTGAAGGCTTATGTTGACTCAAGTTCTGATGATCAGTTCGATTAGAACTTGTAAGAGATTCATAAATCACATTTGAGGTTTTTCTTAGGTTCAGCTTCAAGCTTTGAAATAAAAATGCAAAGCCAAAATCTATATAATGACATAAATCAAAATCTTTGAAATCTTTTGAATATATTTCAGAATTCAATTTCTAAGCAAACAAGTCAATGTGAGAACAACAAAAGGAGAAATCAAAGTTTCTTGGTGGCTTTAGCAGTAATGGTTGAAGTGCCTTCTTTCTTCTCTGCCTCTGTAGATTTCTTCCGGTCTTTCCTCTCCCTCTTCTTCAAAGCAGTCATGTGAGCCTTGAGAATGGTAGCATATGATGCTTGAAATCTCAGGTGATCCTTAGCCCCAACCTTAAAACAACAAACCATTGCAACAAGCATAAACTTAGAAGAATCATATAGACCAATAATCACATTCCTAATCCCCACTATCAATTTATAACAACTTAGGAAGTAAGAGTAAAGGGCTAAGAAAGAACACCATCTATTATGATCAAACCATTCTTGGCGAGAATTATAAGACTAAGACAAGCTTCTGACTAACGGATATGATGGTCTACTCATGACATAGTCAAACGTGTAATCTTGAGATCAATCAATGAGTAGAACACAAACCGAAGTAGAGATCGTTTTCTTTGCATCAGTTGCTCGAATAAGGCATCTGTACTCTATAGATTCTCCAGCTGAGCTCAGTTTCCTCTTCTGCAGCTTAGACTTCAAAGACGCTGACACAACAAGAGACACAAATCACATAAGATACCTCCCCAGAAGACAATTCAAAAATAACAAAAGTAGAGTAAAGAACCAAACTTACATCTTTTCAAAGTAACCCAGACAGAACCCTTGTCTTTACTTTTCTCGAACATGCTCGTGAGTTCATTGAGGAACGGATCCAACTGTAGTAAAACCTGAAAAAAACAAGATTTCATCAAAGAGAGTTATGATCACTCAGACAAAAGCTACGCATATGCGCAAGTAAGAAAGATTCGGTTTTTATCATTGAATCGATAGAAAGATTAGGTTTTTCCTGAATCTAACGTCAATGCTGAATCAAATCACAGCAAACACCGAACGAAGAATGAACAAATCTCACGATAGTCTTAACACCATTAGCTAAAACCGTAACACAGACACTGTTTACAATCTCTTGAGCTTATGAAAAGAATCATATAAGCTACGATAATCTAGGGAAGGATCGAGATTACCATTGTTAGACTTTAGATTGGTGTGATCTGCTCTCGTAACCCCACCGGCCGGAGAATATCTATTCCGTCGCTGAAAATAAAATAAAAGACAAAGGATGATGGATATGACCTCGGTGTTAAAAGAAACTTATTTTTAATATGGGCTTTATTTATAAACTAATGGGCCTTAATAAGCCCAATATAAATTGTAAAACCCTAGCAAGGTTTTAATCCTCTGAAGTAACTCAGCTTCTTCTTCGAAGTATTGATAACGTGCTCGAGAGAGAGAGCTAAGAGCTGCGTCGATTTGATCTTTGCGACGTAACCCTAGAGTTTCTTGGTCCTTGTGTAGCAGCACAGTTTCTAGATCCTCAAGAATCAGCACAACGATGGGGAAGAAAGGAGGGTTTCAGAAGAGAGTTAGCAAAAGCACGAAGACCCGCAACGATATCGTCGACGACGAATACGATGATGAGATTGACGCTTGTAATTTTCTGGCCACGTGATAAAGTTTTCTCCTTTTTTTTTAGTTTCGATTATTTGAATGACTAAGTCTCTGTTTCTACTGGAGTTACGAGTTTTATGAGGGTGTGATTGGTTGCTCGTTACGAGAGATTTAGTTGATTCGGTATATGTTATTTAATGGAGAATCGGAGATGATGATTGGTTTTGATTTTGGTTTGGTTTGGTTTGGTTTGTGTATGCAGTTCATAAACAGAGGGATATTGTTCCCTTGGACGTTAACGATGATACTGATGATGAATCGGATGAGGATGATGTCCAGCCTGTTTTTGATTTAAAGGTTCTTACTTTTCCTATGTTAACTCTTCTGTCTGGATTATTTGCAATGCTTACCTTTCAGTTTCGGTTGCTTTGGCTTATAGGGTGCGGATGATGATGATGATGATGATGATGAAGATGAGGATGAAGATACCGATGAGGAGGATGAAGACAAAAATGGACTGATTGCGAAAAGTAAGGAACTTATATGTAGTTGTTAAAACAGAATGCCCTTGAACTTACTTCTTTTCCGAGTATCCTAATCACTTTTTCATTGTTACATTGTGCAGTGATTGGGCAAAATAAATATCTCAAGTCTAAGTTTGGTACTGTTGATGATGAAATGGCTGATGATGATGATAAGGATAAAGATGAGGAAAACAAACGCGTCACTTGGGGATCCCGAAAGGACACATATCGTCATGCTGATAATGTAGATTTTGAGGTAAGGAGTGTTGTCGTTTTTTCTCTGTGAAACAACTTCACATACGTTGTTAATTTGGTTTAATTTGATTTTGAAGTACCTATCAAGTGACGATGAAAACCTTAAGTTGGAAGAAGATGAGGCGTTAAGACTACGGGCAGAACAAACAGGATCGATTACAGCAGCTGATGCTGGGTTAGAAGATGATAGCGAAGAAGAAGAGAGTGACAGAGAATTAACCATGGAGGTGTGTCATGCGTGTTACCAAGAACACCCATCTTTGTCTCTGTACTCAATCCTGTTGCTTAGATAATTGACGCTTCGTTATTTTGGCAGGAAATTTCTTTGAAAGGCAAGAAGGGTACAAAATCCATCACAGATAAGAGAGATAAGGATGTTGAAGTGATTAAGAAAGACATAAACTCTTTGTCCAAAGAAGAGCAAATGGATGTAGTATATAGGTAAAGTTAATGTCTTCTGTTTTAAAAAGTTCATTAGCTTAATATATTTGTGTTACATATCATGTTCAATAATACTCATTTGATTTTGTCCTTCCTGTAGTTCTGCTCCGGAAATAGTTGGTCTTTTATCTGAGTTGAACGATGCAGTCGAAGAGCTTGAGAATAAGATAAATCCTATTATGAGCAAGGTAAAACCTCCGTAGTATTCCACGATTTTTTGTGTAGATTTCTACATAGTACATTGTCACTTTATGTCACTGCACTCGGAAAGAAGTCACTGTGTCTCCTCTAAAAACTTACTGCAATTATGTCTCCTCGCAGTTAAAGGAAGGAGGAATTCCCTTGACTGGTGGAGCAAGGTACTTGGAGGTTAAGCAGATTCTGCTACTGGCCTATTGCCAATCTATTACATTCTATTTTCTACTCAAGTCTGAAGGGCAGCCCATCCGTGACCATCCCGTCCTTGCCCGTCTTGTAGACATCAAATTTTTATTGGATAAGGTTCTGTGGTACCCTTTTAAGTTTTTTTTTAATCTCCAGCGTTGCTATTTAAATGTTGTATGAATCTACAAGCGATGTTTGTTAATTTATCATAGCAGCTTAATTATTGTATTCCTCTCTATATAATTAGATGAAAGAACTTGATGGAGAGCTTCCCCCTGGATTCGAGGAGTCTCTAGCGAGGAGTATTGATAATGGAACAGTACAAAAGGTTGTCAAAGAAGATGCGCTCTCTTCACCTGTATCTGCTTCAGCAGTTAAAATCACACAAGACACAGTCGAGGTAGGAGTTGGATCTTACTCGCTGTCATTTGAGTTATTCGTTTAGGTATTGTTTGACACTTCCTTTGTATCCACTCGTTGACTTTTGTTCTAAACAGCCGGTGAAAATCAGTAAATCGAGGGCTGAGGCAAAGAAAAAAGGAGAGAAACGCAAGCACCAGGTGAAAAAGATTTAAGTATTTCACTACTTTTCTATAGAACTCACCCAATCTCTTACTTAGTTAAACAATTCCTTTATTTAGTTATCACCATTGCTGTTTTGTTTAAGTTGAACGAATTCTTCTTTCTTTGTAGCAGAATGATCAAGTTGATATTCAGAGTGAGGAAATGTTGAAACTTCGAGCTGCTCTAGAGGGAAAGCTAAGAAGCAATGGAGTTTTTGGCTCTACTGTTTCAAAGTCTGATAAACCTCAAAAGCGTCAGAAATTAGCTAATAGGTAATATATTTTACTTTCCTTCTTACTCCTTTACTATGATTAGCCCTTTATTGAAGATTCTATATTAATGAGTTTCATCCCCGAATGTAACCAGGAAGCTAGAGACCTTCGATGATTATGTGGATGATGCAGACAATAGCACACATGATGTACCAGCTGATAAGCTCACCAAGCTCGTGTCCACCAAACGGAAGCCCAAGGTATAACATATATCAGATGTGAAAGTTAGACATGTCTTTGTCTTTGTCTTTGTCACTTCTTACTCCCATTAGTTTGCTAAACCTTTTCACCTCATGTTTTCTGGAAGACTGTTTCTGGAGATGATGATTTACCCCAAAGGGATGATATTGGAGAACGGCGTAGAAAGTTTGAGCTCAAAGTTTTGGCTGGAGCTGGTGTGAAGTCAGAGGAAGATGGCAAGAATGAAAGCGAGGTATTTGCATCAGATGAAGACAATGATAAGGATGGTGATGATAACTACATGGTTGATAGTGACGGCGAATCAGCAGAAGGCTCAGAAGATGAGTTTTACAAACAAGTGAAACAGAATAAACAAGCTAAACGAGCTGCCAAAGCAGAGATCTATTCAAGGTTATTATCATACACTACCTTAACCTTTTGCAGAAATATAGCATGTGATAATATAACATGTGTTCATCTCATTGGCATGATTTATGTTGTTTCAGGGAACCATCATCGATCTCGTTTGAACCAGAAACCGTGGATGGAAAACGAGTGATTTCACATGCGGTTAGAATGTTTCCAAAACATACAGTGATTATCTTCTGTTTCTCTACCATCTCTCTAACTCTTCTGCTTTTTTTGTGATAACCACCAAAACCTAGATTTTGAGTAACAGAGGATTGACTAGACATCGCAACAAGGACAAAAAGAACCCGAGAAAGAATTACCGGGTAAACACTTACATTTCCAGTTTCTGCATTGCTCTTTCTTTGTACCTTGTTTCTTTGCCTCAGCTCATCAGATGCTTTTGGACCTTGGTTTTGTTTGCAGGACAAGTACGCAGACAAAGTTAAGAGACGTAAAGGACAAGTCAGAGATATCAGGAAACCTTCGGGTCCATATGGAGGAGAAAGTTCCGGTATCAATACCAACATTAGCCGGAGCGTTCGAATCAAGAGTTAGGCTCCACTTCCTATGTCATCTTTTTGTTCCTTTGTTGTGGTATCCTTATTGGACCTTTTACTTTGCATTTCACTCTGCACTACTTGAGCAAATCATTGCCCTGTAGTTTTTGATGTTTTTTGTTTAAATCTTACATTTGCATTTAAAAGAGGAGGAAAACTTGTATTACATTAAATTCTACTATTAAAAGTTGATTTTTAATCTGATTATTGCAATTTTTGATGTTTTAAGCATTTACTCCATTACTTTATTTATAGAGTAAACCTATTTTTATTCTATTATAAAGTGAAATAGAGTAGTGTTGGAAATGCTTTAACAAAAATCTAAGATTTGCCCAAAAAAAAAAAAAAAAAAAAAATCTAAGATATGAGGACAATTTGTGTTGTTAAAAGCTTGTATTTATCCAAGGGTATCTAACTATATACTAGTCTAACACATTCCACTAATTTTATGTTACAATTTAGTATCTAGGGATGAGTTTTGAATTTGTGGTTACAATTTCGCTTTACAATGAGGTTAAAAAAAGGTAGGCCAAGGTTGAGTGATAAAGTGGCTAAGCCTTCTCTCTATCTTGAAATGATGGTAAGCGAACTGATAAAAACCCAAAAGGTAGTGAAAACAGGAAAGAAAAAGTTTCAACTCTCATCCCCTAAGTTGCACACTTTCAACAATTTTAATTTACCCAAGCATAAAAAAGATTAGAAGACTAATACCTCTCTCTCTCTCTCTCTCTCTCTCTCTCTCTCTCTCTCTCTCTCTCTCTCTCTCTCTCTCTCTCTCTCTCTCTCTCTCTCTCTCTCTCTCTCTCTCTCTCTTAATTTCTTTTGAGGAAATCCAGAAGGGAAAGCTACTAAAAAATCTCAGAAGCAAGGTAAGCAGTTCTTGTTGCTTGTGAATTATACCGAGGAAATGTTTTTTTCTTTTTTTGACTCTGTGATTTAATAATTCATTTTCACTTTCTTGTTTTCTGAGTTGATTAAAAGATCTGTCTTTTTCTGTTGTTGTTTCCTCTGTTTCTCGTTGCTCTCTTTGTCTCTCCTCCTGTTGGGATGAGAGGGAGAGAGAAAGTGTGAGTGAAAGATAAAAAGAAAGGGAAAGAGCTCACTTGTGAGTTGTTGTTTACTGATAGCTTATTAAATTCTGAGCTTTTACACTTGTAAACAAGCAAGCAAGCAAGCAAATGTCTCTGTCTCTGTCTCTTTGCATTGTGAACAAGCAAATATTTTGTGACGATTTAGTCACTTCACCTAACTTGAAGAGAAGAATACAGATGGGCTTAGATTTGTCAAAAGTTAAAATTTCATTTTCATGGCAGCTCAACAACTTAAAAACTACATATTTTCTCTTTGACAGTTTCTGTATCTGAGTTCTGGGATCTTCTTTGCATTTCTTTTAAATTGCCGTTTCATTTAAATTATGCAGGTGGTACGAAGCAATCAAGCTAACTTGCGTCTTCTTATGAAGTTGTAGCCATCAGTTTCTGTAAGGAATGCCTCTGATGAAATGTTGCAGTTTAAACAATACACCGTTATAGTGGTCTTAGAGTTGTTCATGCATGGATCTTAGAACTATCATAAAGGTTCATCCTCTAACAGAGGTTATGTTTCTATTGTGACAGGTAAGGAAAGTAGTGTTCTGAGAAATGGGGAAGAAAGGAAGTTGGTTTTCTAAAATCAAAAGGGTTTTTACTCCACATTCCATAGAGAAGCTAGGCAACGTAAGCTGGTTACTACTCCAAACAAAAGTCTTCACTGGATTTTATTCGGCTTGCAAGAAATGTTGAATTTAAAGAGTTCTTGATGGTGAGATTGATTTTGGCAGGAGGAAGCAGAGAAAAAGAGTGGAAAAGAAAAGAGGAAGAAGGGTTTTGGGAAGCTAAGGTGTGGAGAGACCAGTTCATTTCTTCCCGTTTTCAGAGAGCCTAGTAGTATTGAAAAGATCTTTAGCGAGGCTGAGAGGGATCACAATCTTGTTTTCAGGCCTCCTACTCCTCCTGATCGGTCAAATCCATCATCATCCTCTCCTCCTCCTCTGAGGCATGCGTCTCCAAGACCAACTTCTCCAAGAGTTGCATCACCAAAAGCCGCTTCTCCAGAATCCCCTCCTCCTCCTCCTCCTAAAGCAGAGCTTCCAAGATTGGATTCTCCAAGATCTCTTTCGCCAAAATCAAAGCCATCATCAGCCTCTGCCCGTGCTCCTCCTCCGCCTTCTCTGAGACCTGCTTCTACTCGAGTTCCTTCTCAGAGAATTGCCCCTCCCAGTGTTCTTTCTCCAAAACCAGTTCCCCAAAGAGTTGCCTCTCCAAAAGCCGTCTCTATAAAGCCCCTTTCTCCAAGACCAACTTCACCAACAGCTGACTCCCCACAAGCCCTCTCCCCAAAGCCGCCTTCTCCAAGAGCAGACTCACCAAGACTGAAAGCTCCAAGACCATCTTCACCAAGGCCTCCTTCTCCAACAGATCCACCAAGGTTGGATAATCCAAAGCTTCCTTCTCCAAGAGCAGAACCACCAAGATTGGATGCTCCAAGACCCACTACACCTAGGCCTCCTCCAAAAACGAAGGCTGTGCAGCAACGAGATATTGTTTCTAGACCAGAGCCAACTCTCTCAGTCCAACATGCTTCTGCAACAAAGATTCAAGCAACTTTCAGAGGATACACGGTAGGTTCTCTTTAAAGATATGTCCCATTACACTAGTCCCCATGTCCAGACAATGAAAATGTTAATTTGGATGACACAGGCGAGGAGGAGTTTCAGAGCTCTCAAGGGTCTAGCCAGGCTTCAAGGGGTTGTGAAAGGATACAACGTGAAGAGGCAGACAGTAAATGCAATGAAGTACATGCAGCAATTGGTCCGTCTTCAATCCCAGATTCAGTCACGCCGTCTCAAAACGTTGGAAAACCAAGCTCAGGTTGAGAAAGATGAAGCAAAATGGCCTGCATCCGAAGCTGGTAATGATAATTGGGACGATAGTGTGCTGACAAAAGAAGAAAGAGATGCAAGATTGCAGAGGAAGATTGATGCAATCATCAAGAGAGAAAGATACATGGCATATGCATACTCTCACAAGGTAACACTCAATCTTTCCTCATTTCCATCACTATATTCATGCATCTATCTGGTTTTCACCGTCATCTCTCTCTGTACAGTTGTGGAAAAACAGTCCCAAGTCTGCTCAGGACGTTCGAAATTCAGGTGGGCTCCCTCTTTGGTGGAACTGGGGTGATCGGCAGCTTCCTCTTGCTAGTCCTGTACCAAGCCATAGCCAACCACTAAGAGATTACATGCTTACACCAACAAGACTGAGCGCAAGCCCTCTGTCTCAGTCAAGCAACCAAAACCATTTCAGGCATGACAACAACTTTGACACTTCCACACCAACATCGTCAAGGTCTACATTTCTCACCCAGTCCAGACCCTTCCGCACATCAAGATACTCGATAGGAAGACTGAGAGGCCAAGATTCACCTTTCAAAGACGATGACAGCTTCACAAGCTGCCCTCCATACCCGAGGTACATGGCTCCAACGGTCTCTGCCAAGGCCAAAGTTAGACCAAACAGCAATCCAAAGGAGAGAGTGATGGGTACACCATCAGTCAGTAGTGAGACAAGAAGAATGTCGTATCCCTTGACCCAACAAGGTCTTGATATGTTTAGATGGAACAAAGGGTCATTGCATATGAGCAACAGTGGCAGCCACAGAGGTCCTGGTTCACCTGGAGGTGTGGTTCTTGAGAAGCACAAGACGCTTAAGTCAGTAGGAAATTTGAGTATTGATACTACTGTCTCGATGCCAGCCACAGTTGGTAGGAAACCATTTAACAGATATGTGTGATTTCTTTTGATCCAACCTTTTTTTTATGTTACTTTTGCTTCATTTGTGGATGGTGTTGATGTTGAGTGTTGTTGTAATATGGATTGTGAAATTTGCGCATGTAACATAACAAAAAAAGAAAAAATAACAATAGAATAAGATTTGGTTTGAAGTAGATGTCATGTATGTCTCAGTGATAGAAAAATATATTCATGCAAAGACTTTGATTCTGTTGGGAACAGATGTTATAACTTGATAAGCACAAAAATATGTCTCTGACTTTCTGCTTTCAAATTGATCTTTAATATTATCTGCTACACAATCATTTGAGTTCTGAAAAATCCACATCTTTAAGAAATATTTTGTTTGACCAGTTCCATGAATGATTTGGACACCATGTTACTTAAATGATTTCTCAAACTGATTCTGCAATTCTGTAGCTCTTGTTTTATATATTTGCAGGTCTTGTGACTAACATAGTTCATATTAACAAGTCTCAGTTGGTTTCTTTTCATTGCTTATCAAAGATATAAACAACACACAAACTAAATCAACACGTTACTAGTGATGAACATGTCTCGTAGAATCAACATATTGTTGCTTTTAGTGATTACTGCTCTGTTTGATACTGAATACTCATTTGGAAAGCTGGTTCTGGAGGGATCTGCTGGGTTTATGAATGGTTTCAGGACGTTGACAAACACCAAGAAGCACGTCTATGGTCAAGTCTTCAACGACGAGCCATTCCCTTTCAAGAATTCCACCAACGGTAACGTGACTTCTTTTTCTCTAACCCTCTTATTTGCTATGGTTCCTGAGCATAGACACAGAGGCTCTCACGGTATGGCGTTTGTGATCTCACCAACAAGAAGTATTCAGGGTTCTTCTGCTGATCAGTACCTTGGAATGTTCAACGATACAAACAATGGAAAAAGCTCTAATCATGTCATCGCTGTGGAGCTTGATATACGCAAGGATGATGAGTTTGGTGATATTGATGATAACCACGTTGGTATCAACATTAATGGTATGAGATCTACCATTTCTGCTCCTGCTGGCTATTATGATCAAAAGGGTCAGTTCAGAAACATCTCTTTTATCAGTGGGAATCTACTTTTAGTCACTATGTTGTATAGCCAGGAAGATAAGCAGCTTAATGTCACCTTATCATCACCACATGAAACTTATTATCCCAATAAGCCGCTTCTATTGCTGAACCAAGATCTTTCACATTATTTTTTGGAGAAAATGTATGTTGGCTGCACAGCTTCCACAGGATCCATAGGAGCGTTGCATTATGTTTGGTCGATACATGCGTATTCCTTCCTTACGGTTCCAGATCTTGATTATGATATACCTAAGTTTCCTCCATATCCGAAGCCAGAGTCTCAGGTAAAGCGGACTGTTATGGTGACCTTCTTGACGTTTGCTCTCTTTGTTGCTCTTGCTGCATCAGCTTTAAGTCTCTTCTTCTACAAGAGACACAAACTGGTGAAGGAGGTTCTAGAAGAATGGGAGATCCAGTGTGGTCCTCATAGGTTTGCTTACAAGGAACTCTTTAAAGCCACAAAGGGTTTCCATGACAGACAACTCCTAGGTAGAGGAGGGTTTGGTCAGGTCTTCAAGGGTACACTTCCAGGTTCTAACGCAGAGGTTGCTGTTAAACGGGTCTCTCATGATTCAAGACAAGGGATGCAAGAGTTCTTGGCCGAGATATCGACAATAGGTCGGCTTAGACATCCAAACCTAGTGAGGCTTCAGGGATATTGTAGATACAAGGAGGAACTTTACTTGGTTTATGACTTTCTTCCCAATGGAAGTCTTGACAAGCACCTCTATCAAGAGCAACTAACTTGGAATCAACGTTTCAAGGTCATCAAAGACGTAGTATCTGCACTCTGCTATCTACATCACGAGTAGGTACAAGTTGTAATTCATCGAGACATCAAGCCGGCTAATGTTCTTATTGACTATCAGATGAATTCAAGACTCGGAGATTTTGGGTTGGCTAAGTTGTACGATCAGGGTTTTGATCCACAGACATCTAGAGTAGCTGGAACTTTAGGGTACATCGCACCAGAGATAATAATAACCGGAAGAGCAACCACATGCACAGATGTCTGTGCTTTTGGGTTGTTTATGCTTGAAGTTTCCCGTGGTAGAAGGCTGATAGAGCCACAAGAAGCCACCAACAAGGTCGTACTCGTGGAATGGACACTAGAATGCTGGCAAAATGGTGATATTCTAGAGGCAGCCAATGAAAGACTCCTCCAAGAACACAACAGAGAACAGCTTGAGCTTGTTCTGATACTAGGAGTGCTATGTTCCCACGAGGTCCCAGGAGCTAGACCGGACATGTCGAAAGTGGTGCAGATTTTTAATGGTAATTTGCAGCTTCCAGATAATCTGCTTGACATTGTCAAAGCTGAGAAGGTCAGAATGTGGTCTCAGACTTCTGAGAGAGAACTTGATGTTCTGACATCACAAGGTTCTGTCGGCACCTTGGCGTTTACAGAACCTTTCAGCGGACGCTGAAAGGTGATGTCACCGTTGTGAAATAGTATTAGACTTGTTGTTCTATAAATAATCTATGTTTTTCATTGTATTGCTTGTACCATGTTGTCTATGTTCTACTTAACTTGGCTGTAACATTGCATAGTCATATGTATTTGTTAATCGTCAACATAATTTATCTTGCGCGCTTGGTTCAGCTCACCTTAGCATGAAACAGAACTGCTTAACGTGCGGTGCTATCATCAAGTGCCTGTACAAACAAGTAAACATATTGCCAGATTGTCAGGTTTGTGACATAAGATTAATGTCTCCGAAGTTTGATAAATTAATCTATATCTTTTTATAAACAATGCTTTCTGTAGGAAACAGATGTCACTAACTGTATGCAGGGTGGACTAAATTAAATTTTTTATTTATAATATTTGACTAGCTCTTTGTTTGTCCTATGAATCATGAATGTTTTGGACACCATTGACTCTGCAACCTGTAGCTTTCTATCCTTGGGTATTTGCAGGTCTTGTATAGTTCATGTGTTTCTGTCTCTGAAGTCATTAGTTGAATTTTTGTTTTAGTTATCAATTAAATTATTCAAGATATGAACTCTGCTAACTCTCTTGTCTTTAATCTTGCACGCCATGACTAATTCATGTGTTTCTTGTGGCTTAGTTAAAACACTTATAACTTGTCTTTTATTTAAAACTTTGATCTTCAATATTATTTTCTGGTCACTATTCAGATTTTAAGAAAATGTCTTTCTCTGACCAGCTCTTTGATTATTGCCATGACAGATGAATGATTT
Organism: Sinapis alba; assembly: GCA_012274485.2. Lineage (NCBI taxonomy): Eukaryota > Viridiplantae > Streptophyta > Magnoliopsida > Brassicales > Brassicaceae > Sinapis > Sinapis alba. The sequence continues at coordinate 100,423 of MU106186.1, read as the reverse complement.
CGACACCATGCTAATCAATTGATTTTAAACACTTTAAGTCTACAAATCTGTACTCTCTGGTTTAAGTTATTGCAGGTCTTTTGACTAAGTTCATGTGTTTCATGTATCTGAAGTCATTAGTTGACTTTAATCACTGCTTATCAAGATATACAACTATAGAGACTATAGACTATATAATCTTCTTCCCTTGTAAGCCTCTCAATTTATCAGTAATCATGTCTGGTAAACTCGACTGGTGGATGGTAATGATGATCATTGCTCTTTCTAATACAGAGAACTCCCATTGCAAGCTGGTGTGGGAGGGATCCATCGGGTTAATCGATGGTTTCACGTCGTTGACAAACACCAAGAAGCACACCTATGGTCAAACCTTCAACGACGAGCCATTCGCTTTCAAGAATAATTTCACAAATGGTACTTTCTCTGTCACCTTCTTATTTGCTATTGTCCCTGAGCATAAGCACAAAGGCTCTCATGGTATGGCCTTTGTAATCTCTCCCACAAGAGGAACTCCTGGTGCATCTGCTGATCAGTACCTTGGGATCTTTAACAAAGCAAACAACGGGAACATCTCGAATCATGTCATCGCTGTGGAGCTTGACATACATAAAGATGATGAGTTTGGTGACATTGATGATAACCATGTTGGTATCAACATAAATGGAATGGAATCTATTGACTCGCATCCTGCTGGTTACTTTGATCAAGATGGTCAGTTCAGAAACCTTTCTTTGATCAGTGGAAAGCTACTCAGAGTCACGATTCTGTATAGCCAAGAAAAGAAGCAGCTTAATGTCACCTTATCATCACCTGAGGAGGCTTATTACCCCAAGAAGCCACTTCTTTCAGTGAACATAGATCTGTCCCACTATGTTTTGGAGAAAATGTATGTTGGCTTCTCAGCCTCAACGGGGCTGGTTGGAGCAATGCATTACATGTGGAGTTGGTTTTTCACTTTTGATCTTAATGTTCATGAACTAGACTTTCCTATACCCACTTTTCCTCCATATCCAAATCCAAAGTCTCAGGTGAAGCGGACTGTTATGGTGACCTTCTTGACAATTGTTCTCTTTGTTGCTCTTGTTGCATCAGCTTTGAGTATCTTCTTCTACAAGAGACACAAAAAGGTGAAGGAGGTTTTAGAAGAATGGGAGATTCAGTGTGGTCCTCATAGGTTTGCTTACAAGGAACTCTTTAAAGCCACAAAGGGTTTTAGTGACAAACAACTCCTAGGTAAAGGAGGGTTTGGTCAGGTCTTCAAGGGTACACTTCCAGGTTCTGACACAGAGATTGCGGTTAAACGAATCTCTCATGACTCAAGACAAGGAATGCAAGAGTTCTTGGCGGAGATATCGACTATTGGTCGGCTGAGACATCCAAACCTAGTGAGGCTACAGGGTTATTGTAGGTACAAAGAGAAACTCTACTTGGTTTATGACTTTATGCCCAATGGAAGTCTTGACAAGTACCTCTACCGAAGAGGGACTCAAGAGCAACTCACTTGGAATCAACGTTTCAAGATCATCAAAGATGTTGCATCTGCACTCTGCTATCTACATCATGAGTGGGGACAAGTTGTGATTCATAGAGACATCAAGCCGGCTAATGTCCTGATTGATCATCATATGGATGCAAGGCTCGGGGATTTCGGTTTGGCTAAGTTGTATGATCAGGGTTTTGATCCACAGACATCTAGAGTAGCTGGAACGTTTGGGTACATTGCACCTGAGCTCATAAGAAGTGGAAGAGCAACCACAGGGACAGATGTCTATGCTTTTGGGCTGTTTATGCTGGAAGTTTCCTGCGGTCGAAGGTTGATAGAGCCACGAGCACCCTTCAACGAGGTCGTCCTTGCTGAATGGGCACTAGATCGTTGGGAAAAGGGAGATATTCTCGAGGCAGCTAGTGAAAGACTCCGTGAAGAAAACCATAGAGAACAGGTCGAGCTTGTTTTGAAACTGGGAGTGTTGTGTTCGCACGAGGTTGCAGCAATTAGACCTGACATGTCTAAGGTGATCAAGATCTTGAACTGTGACGTGCAGCTTCCAGATAATCTACTAGATATTGTCAAAGCTGAGAAGATCAGAATGTGGTCTGAGATATCTGAGAGAGCATTTGATGGTTTGAATACACTAGTGTCCATTGGTACCTTGACGCTTACGGAACCTTTTACATCCCAGGGACGTTGAGACGTGATGATGTCCAGGTCGGTCATGAAATGAGATATGATGTGTGTTTTTGAACATGGTGATATATGAAATGTTGCTTTATAAACATTTGTTTTGGCTCATTGAATGTTTTAGACATGTTGCTTTACAAATATTTTCCGTTGTTCATTGCATTAAATGTAGTCTGCAGGTAACTTGGCAGTCACGGGACTTCCATCATACGGTAAAAGTGATTGTCAATCTCTGATGTAAGATTTTTAGCATGTTTGTTACCTTTTCAAATATTTTTAAGTTGATTGTAATGAATGTATCGTTGTATTTATTACTCCATCCTTTTCAAATTATTTTAAATTACTTGTCGTTTTAGAGTAGAATTTTTGTTTCGAAATAAGTTTTATTTTTGATTTTCAATGTAAAATTTATTAGTAATATTCTCTACTTTATTTTTTTATTGGTTGATATATGATTAGGTTTATTAGTAATAGTGTTTTTATTTTCAAAATATGTAAAATTAAATATTTTCTTAATTTATGTGTATAAACATAGAATATAGAACGACAACTAATATGAAACGGACGGAGTATATTCTTACTTTAAACCGGCGGTGTGTTTATTACACATGTGACCTGAGAAGTGGAGTACGTGTTTGTGTGTTTACATTTTTGTTGTTCTACTTGGCTGTGTTTTCTTGCTTGCAAACTAATTGGATAAATTAAATATTCTCAACTGATCAATGGATTTAGTTTTGCTAATCAATCTTTTTAATGGTATTGTAAAACGGGAAAGCAGCAATCAGGACACTGACACATACTCCCAAAACATTATTAATAACTAAAACAAATTAGTACTCCTATTATAATCATTTTGTCACGGTTTCAAAGACAAATCGTTGTGCTATCAGTGAAAAACGTTGTGCTGAAACTGGGAGAGCATATAGTAAAAAGGCATTGAATGATGCAGAGAAACGCAGAAGCAAAGACAAAAGTACGGTCAATATTACTTTCATTTGCCAAGTGGTGGAGAAACAATGCCATTTGTCTCCTCATTTTTCTCATGGATTCTCACGCCCGAGATACAATGAACATTACAAAATTAAATATTTAAAAAATGTAAAACACTTGTATGTATTGACCTTTTTACCCCTGTTAGATCTAAATCACAACTACAAATTACAGAAAGGCATCTTAAGAAAAGAAAATAAAGCCATCTAATCAAATCTTATATCTAACCTAAGAGGTCACAAGTCACATCTAATCAATGTATTATTATCCAAGAACTAACTTTCAACTTGAAAACATACATGTTCTTTAGATTACACGAACAAGAAAGTGAAATAACTACATTTGCCAATTTGAAAATGTTTTATGACAAATTTTCAATCAAATAGAGTAGATATGTCTCAAGACCAATTTAGTATATACATATTATTTATTTAAGTAATTTTAATTACATAGAATAAACAATAAAATCTCCGTTTCAAATATTAGCTTTAGTTGGTTTAAAAAAATAAAATATTAGTTTTAGTTGTCATTGATTTTTTTTTTTCTTACAAAAGGTTGTCACTGATTTGTTTCATATATTTTTTTAAAAATACTAAATATTTTCAGTATCAAAGTTTTAATCTTTGAAGTTATGCTGATTCACATAAAATAGCATAATTCTATCACTTCTTTAAATTACTAGAAAAATTATTAACATGTGACAATTTTTTTTTCCTCACTGCTCTAATGAAGTTATGTATCCATTATTCATTGTTGACTATACATTATAATAATTTTGCCGACATTGATACTCCCAGAAACTATATAGACAGTGATGTGATATTGAAGAAGGTCGAGGGCATTAACTAAAGAAAAATGAATTTGATTTCCAAAAATTTGTTTTCACACACGATATATGACGTCATTATTCCTTTTTAATTAATTATTTTTTCGTGTCTCTTCTCTCTCTCTCCACAGAGTAAAAGACTTCTTCTCTCGCCGCTGTTTATTCATAAAGCCGTTCTCTTTTCTGTGGACGAAACTCAACCTTTAAAAAGAACGAACCAGAGAGCGAGCGAGACATAGTGAGAGCATTAGCCTCGAGAGAGAGAGAAGAAGAACCTCGTATCCGCACAAAAGCTATGGCTTTGAAGCTTAACCCTTTGGCATCTCAGCCTTACAAGTTACCTTCCTCGGCACGTCCGCCAATCTCTACTTTCAGATCTCCCAAGTTCCTCTGCCTCGCTTCTTCCTCTCCGGCTCTCACCTCCAAGTCCGTCTCTTTCTCTCTCCATCCTCTTGTTTCTTTTGCTAATATGAGAGATTTGGTTCCTTGTTTCACTCTGTTTCTGGGTTCTTGCTTGTTCGTCGATTCTGGATCTTGATTTTCTTGATTCTAGCTTAGTCTTGTTTACTCACATTTCCTGAATCTCGAGTTTTGATATCAAATGAATGTGCTTTTTCAATCTGAGACAAGTGATTACAGATGGGGCCATCCTCTGATATTCTCTGTCTCAGGCCATTGATTCATTAATGCTCCTTTCACTGTCTCAGATACTCTTACACATCATAGCATAGCATTCTAGATTCGTTGGTTTCTCTGAGATTGCTCCATGTATAAAGTCTCTGCCTTTACCATCATAATTAGGTTCCAGTTTGATTAGAGTAATCAAGCTCTACTAATGGGTGGTCTCTGTTAAGATTAACAACATTTGCGATGATCTTTAGATTGCTGAAGACACATTAAAGAAAGTGACTTTCAACTACCTTCGTTAAATCCTGAGTTTCTCTGATGTTCTTCCCTGTTGCAAAATATTTTCAGTTTTCAATGTTTTTTTTTTGTTTTTATTTGATTGTGAAATGTATGTCAACTTGTTGCCTACTCCTTCGGTGTTTTTCTTCTTCTCTCTGTGTGCACAGAGATGAGATTATTGAACGTATCACTTTACGTCTGTTTTCTTTCTTCAAATACATTACGTTGGACTTCCTTGAGCAGACACCTTGCGTCTATGCATGCATACTTCGTGGCCTCTCTCCATAGATTACGTCCAAAATGTTCATACTTCTTCTGTAACTTGTTTACTCTCTTTTGGCTTTTTTTTATCTGATCTTGTCTCTACTTTTCACTCCCTCCAAGTTTTCCTCTTTTTTTTTTTGCTTCACATTGCCAAGTGAACACTGAACTGCAAGATCGATTCATAGATGCATATATAACAACTATTTAGAGATGTAGACTTGAATGTTTATCCATATGAAATCAAATGTGTTCTTGTTTCTTCTGTGTGCATCAGAATATAAGACCTTTCATTTTTTGTTTCAGTGAAGCATAAACTAAATGCTGATGATACCTTTCTTTTTCTTGTTGGTGCAGGGAGGTTGAGAGTTTGAAGAAGCCCTTTACGCCACCAAGGGAAGTGCACGTTCAAGTCTTGCACTCCATGCCACCCCAAAAGATCGAGATCTTCAAATCTATGGAAGACTGGGCCGAGGAGAACCTTCTACCTCACCTCAAAGACGTGGAGAAGTCGTGGCAGCCCCAGGATTTCTTACCCGACCCTGCATCCGATGGGTTTGAAGATCAGGTTAGAGAGTTGAGAGAGAGGGCAAGAGAGCTCCCTGATGATTACTTTGTTGTTCTGGTGGGAGACATGATCACAGAAGAAGCGCTTCCGACCTATCAAACTATGTTGAACACTTTGGATGGAGTAAGGGATGAAACTGGTGCTAGCCCCACTTCATGGGCTATTTGGACAAGAGCTTGGACTGCAGAAGAGAACCGACATGGTGATCTTCTCAATAAGTATCTTTACTTGTCTGGTCGTGTTGACATGAGGCAGATTGAAAAGACCATTCAGTACTTGATTGGTTCAGGAATGGTGAGAGAGAGTTTCAGGCAGTTATCACAAACCTCTTGGTTAATATGACTTCCTAATCGGTTTTAACTTCTATGTAACAGGATCCACGGACAGAGAACAATCCCTACCTTGGCTTCATCTACACTTCATTCCAAGAAAGAGCCACCTTCGTCTCTCACGGAAACACAGCACGCCAAGCCAAAGAGCATGGAGACCTCAAGCTAGCCCAAATATGTGGCACAATAGCTGCAGATGAGAAGCGTCATGAAACAGCTTACACCAAGATAGTTGAAAAGCTCTTCGAGATTGATCCTGATGGTACCGTGGTGGCTTTTGCAGACATGATGAGAAAGAAAATCTCAATGCCTGCTCATTTGATGTACGATGGGCGTGATAACAACCTCTTTGACAACTTCTCTTCCGTGGCTCAGAGGCTCGGTGTTTACACTGCTAAAGACTATGCAGACATTCTTGAGTTTTTGGTTGGTAGGTGGAAGATTGAGAACTTAAACGGGCTTTCAGGTGAAGGAAACAAAGCACAAGACTACTTATGTGGGTTGACTCCAAGAATCAGGAGGTTGGATGAGAGAGCTCAAGCAAGAGCCAAGAAAGGACCCAAGATTCCTTTCAGCTGGATACATGACAGAGAAGTGCAGCTCTAAAAAGGGACAAAGACATAAAACCCCTTTTCTCTCCGTTCCTCATTTGATCTGTCTGCTCTTGAAATTGGTGTAGATTACTATGGTTTCTGATAATGTTCGTTGGTCTAGTTACAAAGTTGAGAAGCAGTGATTTAGTAACTTTGTGTGTGTTTCCAGTCTCTATATGTTTTGTGTTTTGGTCCTTGAGTAAACTTCTTGTAGTTAAACAGTTGAACTGTCTGGTCTGTACTCAGTTTTCACTGTGGAGTTTTGTTTCAGTTGAAGTTAGTTTCATTGCAAAGAGGGTTCTTTATCCATTAATAAGAAATTTGCTTCAAGGTATGTTGAATTTAGAGAAAATGCAGGTTAAACACTAAATACCAAACAAACTCTGCTGTTACAGGTGTTATTAACTCATCAGATTTTACATGCAAAGTTGAGTTAAAGCTTATTGATCTCTTCTTGCTGAAGTTAAGTCGAGACCAAAGTTAACTTCACATACCTTTTACTCAAGTTTTCTCCCCTGCAGTTGCTAAATGTCTTTAGTTAGCTTCTTTGTGTATACTTAGTTTGCTTAACTCTGAGATTATGTATGTGCTTTTTTGGTTTTATTCAAATGTGCATACGAGTGCTTTGATAGCACAAGAACACACGCTGAGATAAGCCGATGCGCAGAGAGTTGCAGTGTTCCAATCACAGATGCGCAGAACCACTTCAATAAGAAGTGTGTGTGTTCCAAGTGAGTTGGCTTCCTCTCTCAATTGTTTTCTTGGATATCGCATTGTTCAACAAGAGATGATGAAGTACAAAAAATTGAAGCTGAGAATGAATGTTGGAAGAGTAGTGATTGAAGTCTGAAATTTAGTCTTTCAGTGAGTTTTTTTAAGATAAGGTGGATCGTTGTCTCTTGAATAGCCACTTAGTTTGGTTTAAAGAAGATGAGAAATTATTTGGAGCAGTGTGTGAACCAAACAGTTTACTACCAACTGAATATTGAGATCTCCAACAATATGAAAGAGACTCATGATTGTTTCATAATAACCAACTGAGAAATAAGATTTTGGTTGAAAGTTACTCTATGGAAAGATAAGACACATCCACATATGAATAGTCTAATAAAAACCATATAGTATAGATAAAGAACTCTTCAAATCCTAGCAAGTCACGGCCTGCTTGTTCAAACATCTTCCGGTTTGATCGCCATAACAGTTGGGACTAGAAGCCTCACATAGAAACCAATAGATTTCAGCTGAGCATGGTCAGAAGTTCCGAAGAAACCTCCAAACTCACGGCGTTCAAGAATCCCTGAATGAAACTCCATCTTCTCAAGACCCACTTCTCCTGACTCAAATGTCCAGTGAACCGCACAGTGTGTAAGTTCATTTGTATGGAACACCAGAGAGGAAATGTAGCCATTGTGTATCTCCCCGCTTATCCCAGTCACAAACTCTGTCTCATGGTTCAGCCTCAACTGCAGATTCATGTAATCAAATGAAATATTAACACACTATATGAAGTTAAAAGTTGGATGAAAGAATGAGACTTACAATACGCCTGCTACAGACAGATGATGATGAACCGTATGTTTCAGACATGACCACCGCTCCATTCTCCACATATCCAAACTAAATGGAAGTAACTCCATGCTTATTATATGACACGTTAATATGGGATATCACATTGTGGGATGTTTAATCCCATTCTAGGCAACTAGAGTCAGTCCTGGAATGACCAAGCGGCCCCATTGTTATCATCTGCATAACTATAAAGCCAAGGTCTGTACAGAAAAGGGCATACAAAGGACAAATAAATAGGCAGGCTTGTGGAGGCTGTACAATATCCGAGGAGTTTTTGTTTTACATGGCTTCTCTTTATGGCTTGTGTGTATGGAAAGCAAGAAATGTAATACAGTAGGTCACACTACATTTAAGAAGCCTGGAGATACGTGCGTAAGATGACTCTTGAGATATCTGCTTAAGCCTGGAGATGTGCTTAAGATAATAATATCATAAATTTCATTTGCAAACGTGAGGATCAGCTATTAGGTGAAAAACTAGGTACAAGTCACAATATTTTGCTCTTCAATCTATTCGAAGACATGAAAATTATTTTCCATTTGATATTTGCTTACTATAGAATAGTACTATGTCAAGATATGCAAGATTAAGTGTCCTGAAAAAATGTAGGAATCTTTGCTGTGTTTGTGACACAAATGAAGAAAAATTAATCCATAGTAAACTCAGATTGCTTTCCATAGTTTGATTCCTTCAAAGACATATGAACCCTTAATAAACAAGAACAAACCATGCATTAAATAATATCGAGTTTATAACTTTAGGAATAGAAAGATTTAGAATAACGATGGGGCACTCCTTTATCAAGAAGTGCTTCTTTCAGATAAAAAACAGAACAACTAGTTGTGAGGTTTGCTTGGTCAAACGTTTTCACTTTTAACCACGGACTTTGGAATGGGACTCATATAGATACCGATAGATTTTAGATAACCTGCACTGCAAGATCCAAAGAAACCACCAAACTCAGGACGATCACATAACGCCAGATCAATTTGTTGCAAGATAGGCTCTGGATAGCAATTAACAGGTAGAGTTGGTTCACAAATGGGTCCGTGCTTCCCCAGGTTGGTATAGAATGTCAATGAGTTCATTCCTGAACCAGTCGTTATTACTCCACTTAGTCCAGTTACAAACTCATTGGGATTCAGTTTCACCTGCGTTTTATGTAGCTTCATCAGAGACTTCAATAGATTTACGCATACACAGGAGAAAAAAAAAACGATTTATAATCAACACTTACAACTCGAAAGTTGTGTCCAAAGGAAGAACCGTGCTTTGCAGACATGACTAGAGCTCCTTTCACATTGTATCCAAACTGAATCGATGTTATATAATATCTGTCATAAGAAACGAATATATGAGAGACCATGGTTTTGCCCTTCTCGTCCCAACGACTGTCTATATTTGACACTGGGCCACCGATTGGACCTGCTATGATCATCTCCATCGAAGTAGAAGGTAAAGAGAACAAGTTTAGAGAAACAGAGACAAATACTTGGTGTTATTATATAGGAGCCAGTTCCAATACCCGAAGAGTCTTGGTGACTTTAATTTTACGGAAAACGTAGGCTGCAAGTAATACCAGGGTCCATTTATAATTAACCTAAACTCTGAGAATTTAATGCTAACATGATGACTCTTCGTTTGAGGAAAACCACCTTTTTACATTCTACATAACTAGACGAGCCTATGGAAACTAGTTTTAATTTCCTATGGAAGTCTAATAAACATAAATCAATGTTCTGTAACTTCTGTTCTATGCTATGTGTGAAAATACTAGTTGAGTTCACTGAGTCATTAAGTTGACCCTTATTAGCCAATTTAAACAGTGGGTTTGTGATGAGAGGTAGAAACTTTTCATTTTGCTTTCCGCCATGAGCATCCTGTTGTTGCTTCTTTGATTCTTGATACCAACTAAATTTCATATATAATTGGCTACCACGGCACCAGTTAAAGAGTACTCTCTCCGTTTCATATTACTTGTCGTTAGGTGTATAGATAATTGTGTTTTTATTTTGAAAATATACAAAATCATATGTTCTTAATATGTGTGCATAAACCTAGAACGACAACTAATATAAAACGGAGGGAGTATTAAAGTGATAAAATTAATTGAGTAGAGGTTCTCTTGTGGTTTATCAAGACAAATTACGAGGGCTGCAAAACTAATGGCGAGACGGCGTCGCTTCATCTCCTCACTAGAGTGAAAATTTGAGATCAATGAACCAAAAACCTCAAAAAAATCACAGCGATCAAGTATCTACGAATGTAATTCTATCTATCCTTTTGGAAATGGAGGGTCGACGTCTCGTCAGCTTTTACGTTTGTGTGGAAAGTAAAGTGACCCATAAATTTCAGATATCATAGGTTGAGAACTTTATAGAAACATTAGATGAAACGTCTTCATGTTTAAAGTAAACGATCAAACGTCTTCATGTTTGATAGTGTGTACACCCGAGATAACAGGCTTTATATAGAGACCTATAGAGCTAAGACTAGAATACTTGCAAGATCCAAAGAAACCACCAAATTCACGTCGATCATATATTCCCGAATGAAACTCCATTTTAGCAGGTACCCATCTGGATGATTCATCGCATTTTAGTTCAGCTCGAAAGGCCTCGTGACTTCTCTCGTTTGTATGAAAGGTCAGAGAGTTAATATAGCAGTCTATGTAAAGCTCACCGCTTATTCCAGTCACAAACTCAGACACATGGTTCAGCCTCACCTGTACATTTGTGTAAACTAAACGGATGTTCACTCGTACATAGTTAGAATGCAAGTTTTGAAGGAAAAGCATGTAGGCTTACTATTCGAGTACTATGGTAATATAAGGGAGAGTCAGAGCCGTATTTTTTAGACAAGACCAGAGCTCCATTCTCAACATACCCAAACTGAATGGATGATACTGAATATGTGAGATATTTTGTCACGGCCAGTTTCTTCCCATTTTCCATAACTGCAATCCTTTCCTACTGGCCCCAATTTCAACGTCTCCATTTTGGTGAAGATTAAGTAGTGTGTTTGCATACAGAGTAAGGGATATATATATATAGGTGGGGTTCAGGTAGAATTAATGTGCAAGAAACCGAGGAGTCTTCTTTGACTTGTTATTTATGGTGTTCATGAGAATATCAAGCCTACCAATAAGTCCCAGTTACATTTACGATACATGGAGTAATGTTATACAACAGACTTCAATGAACTATTAGACCATGATTAACCCCGGGTTCTTAGGGTGAGGTTCTTAACGTAATTTAAGAACCGCTTCTTAACTTTAACAAAGAAAAAATTAAGAACCGGTTCTTAAATTATGCTAAGAACCTCACCCTAAGAACCCGGGGTTAATTATGCTCTAAGTATTGTTGTTTTTATCAAGACAAGGAAAGGAAAGAGAAATTAGATTGACTTTTAAATTTAATGTGCTGAAGATGAATCTTTGATTTTGAGGGAAACCCATCATAGAAAGTAGTACAGAGGTAAACTGAGTATGTTTCACAGGATTGAGGTATGAAATTACATGAATCTAAATAGCAGAGAGATGATGTACAATAATAACAAAAGTCAAAAGAGAACAGGACTTTACATTCTATTTATTTAATTATTTATACAATACATGTTATAAGTGTTGTATTATGAAGATCTTAAAATTACGATCATTATAACGACGTCCAACTCATTATGTATTTCTTTGAGAAAAACCGAAGAACAATAACAAAATTATGAACACATAGTATATAATAATTACATGATAGAATTTTTAATAATTCAAATTTCTATAACAAATATGATTTTAAATATTGGATTGAATAAAATATTTAAAATTCTATCATATTCATCATCTCTACTTATTTAATAAAATTTCAAATAATAATATAGATTTAAATTGAGAACCCATTATTCCAAAACATTAAAACATGACAAATAATCAAAATTACTTAAAATTATAGAGAATATGACAAACAACAAAATCACTTCAAATAATAGAATAGATAGATATCAGACTCTGTAAATTTCATTATCCATTGAAGATTTTTCAGTTGACATATTGCCAAAACTAACCAAAACCATCATAGTAGCTAAAACTAATACAACAACTAATAAGTAGTTTATTAAATTGGTTTTACACTAATTAGGTTTAATTATTTAGATAAATGGCTATAAACCTAAAATAATATATTTTTAAAAGGCAATTTATATAACTAAAATCACAATACATATATATATATAAAGATAAATTTACACATGCAAAATCTTTTTTAAAAATGATTGTTATTTGTTATGATCATATTGATTACTGAAAAAACGAGTTTTATTATATAAGAAAACTAAATAAGTAGTTTAATTATGAGAAATTCTCTTAGATAGCTCATTTTAGTTTGTTCTTCACAAAAATAGTTTTTAAAGAAGAAAATGACCAAAATAGTTTTTTTAGAAGCTAAATTTTCTATTTATATACATTTATACCCGTAGAGTTAACTAATTTAGACTTTAGGGTTTAGAGTTAAGGGTGAGTTTGGGGATATGTTTCAATTTTTTTAAAAAGATAAAAAAATTGAAAATTTCAAAAAAAAATGCTATTTTGGTCATTTTATTTTGTAAAGGCTATCTAAGAGAATTGTCATTTAATTAATATTGTAGATTTTTATTGAATTTCAATTAGTTGAGTATAAAATGGATACTGTTTGAAAATGAGTACTGTATAGTGGAAAAGCTATGGATAGGAAATAGAAATGAATTAATTACACGTGGTCTCAGTCCACCACACAAGTGAATCTGATGGAAGATGATTATATTTGATTGCCCAAATAGTGACAACTAACTGGTGCGTCCCCCATGTGGAGGTTGGAAAAATTAGCTAACACATTTAACAAAATAGATGTACTATTATATATACATGGTAGAATGGATGTGGAGAAACAAGAACATAATAGGACGAGTATAAAAAAAAAGAACATAATAGGAATCTTGCACAAATAAGGTAACTTCTCTCACCTAATTAATTTCATATTATTTTGACACATTCGTACTTTCTTCAAAAAGATATGTACTTCGAAAAGATTGCAACTTAAAAAAAAAAAAACCTTTACGAAACATATGTCGTCTGAACTGAAGTTACAACGCGAAAAAGATTGAAAAAGAAATAGCAGAAATAGAACACAAGTACTCAGTTCCTAGACTCTTGCACAAATAAGGTAACATCTCACCTAACAAATTTCGTTATATCTTTGCCACAACTGTACTTTCTTCAAAAATATATACAAACTTCGAAAACTGTACTTAAAAAGAAACCATTATAAAACGAAAAAGATTGAATAATTAATAGGGTTTTAGAAATATAGCATAAATAAACCATTCTTGTTGAACAAGTAACTTTAAAAATATTACAGAACGATTCATGATCATTTTTTTCTCTCTCTCTGTCGTGTACTTTCTCTAGCAAGTAGGTTTTGACTTCTGGGAAAATAAGAGAGGCTAAAAAGAGATGAAGCTTTTTTATTTTCTGGTTACAATCTGTTTGAGTTTGGCTTTCTCCGGGAGAGGCAGTGATGATTATAGCAGGAACGATTTCCCGGAAGGATTCGTCTTCGGATCCGCAGTTTCAGCTTTTCAGGTTTGCAATTTGGAGGTCCTTATTCTCTTTTCTTTTTTTAACTCTTGTGATCGAAAATTTTGGTTATTATGATGAGTACTCAAAGTGGGAAGGAGCTGCTGATGAAGATGGACGGATGCCTAGTATATTGGATACAGTCGCTCACTCTAGTAAGCTCTTCACTAAACAAATTGAGAGTTTAATTTGAACAAGTAATTATATGGATTGAGATTTTTCTAACGTTTAATCAGGTTGGTCGTCATAAACGACAATAAAACATTTTAAAGTGAATTTTAATTTTTTTTCCAAAAATTATTTCTTACACTTTGGATATTATGCAACCTCAGGTAATGGATCTAGCGGACTTATAGCGTGTGATGGTTATCATAAATATAAGGAGGACGTAAAGCTAATGTATGACATGGGTTTAGATGCATTCCGACTCTCCATCTCGTGGTCGCGGCTTATACCAAGTGCGTGTGTTTCTTTGCTTCAACTCAAATTTTGTACCTTTCTCGAGCTGTAAACGCTTTTTTTTTTGGTTCGGGTGGTGTTTCACGTTCAGGTGGAAGAGGTCCTGTGAATCCAAAGGGTTTGCGTTTCTACAAAAATCTCATACAAGAGCTCAAAAGACATGGTAAAAACAATGTCACGATTTGGCTTTGATTATGTCATGTGTCTTGGTAAGAACATGAGTTGAGAGTTTTGTTGTTTTGGTTCTTTTGTCAGGAATTGAACCACATGTTACATTGTATCACGATGATCTCCCTCAGGCTCTTGAAGATGAATACGGAGGATGGATTGACCGTAAAATCATGTAAATCCAACCTTTTCTTGGCAACATAATAAATCTCTAATTGAATCATCTAATTATGTGATGTTTTGTAACAGAGATGACTTCACGGCTTATGCGGACGTTTGCTTCAGAGAGTTTGGGAACACAGTGAAATTCTGGTCAACGATTAATGAGCCCAATATGTTAGCACTGGTAAGCTATGGTGTGGGATTAGTCCCTCATATTCATTGCTCTCCTCCTTTTGAGATGACCAACTGCTCCAAAGGAAACACTTCAACTGAGCCGTATATTGTACTCCATAACATGTTGCTTGCACATGCATCTACCTCGAGATTGTATAAGCAAAAGTATAAGGCAAGCGCATGCATACACACATACATTTATATCTCTCTTATCTATTGAATACTGCTCGATTTAACTCTCGTTTGTACGTGGTGTAGCATAAGCAAAATGGATCTATAGGTATAACATGTTTTGCATTCTGGATGGTTCCTTTTACTAGCTCTGAAGAGGACGAGATTGCAACTCAGAGAGCCAAAGATTTCTTATTAGGCTGGTTTGTGGACACATGCACGATCATCTTGCATGCGTTTATTTATTTAATAATTCTTCTTTGGCTGCTGGTTGAAATGTTTTCATTTTTTCTAGGGTCTTGCATCCGTTGGTGTTTGGAGACTATCCTAATGTGATGAGGAGAATCGTGGGGAAGAGACTGCCATGTTTTTCGGAAGAAGAATCATATCTCGTTAAAGACTCATCTGACTTCTTGGGAGTCATACACTACAGAACAACGTACACGGCAGACTTATCCAGTCCCAGCCAAGGAGATTTTCTTTCAGACATGGCTGCATCAATAATCCGTATGTTTTCCTCTCATGAGATCGTGTGTGTGTGAGTATTTTCTTTAATCTTTATTTCGTTTTCTTGGACAGCCATTGGGAATTCCACACTGGTCAATGTATGTTTCCACAAACTGCCAATTTCAGATACCTGAGATGTTTTCGTACACCTAACACTCTTTTGTTCTTGATTCCTTGTCATACATCCACAGATTGATGTGCTTCCATGGGGTCTTGAAGGAGTGTTGGAATACATAAAGCAAAACTATGGCAATCCTCCTGTCTACATTCTTGAAAACGGTATATATATATATATATCTTAGGAGGTGTTCGTTTTGTTAACTAGACGCAACATCCAGATACAGTTATCAATTGTTGTTCGTTTTTTATTAAATTAAGAAACGTGTCTAGATGCATTGACCATATACAAAATAAACCTCATCCAAAATATCCAGATTATTTGGATGAGTTTGAAAGGAGAGCTGGTGCATCTAGATTATGATTCACGCCAAAACTATAAAATCGTGTTTTTATACAAAAAACAAAATTAAGTTTTTCACCAAAATTATGTTTTCTCGTTAAAACCATAAAATCAATTGTTAATAAAACCGTAAAAAAATTTTTTTTTCACCAAAACTGCAAATATTGTTTTTTGTCAAAATTACAAAATTGTATTTTCTTCTAGAAGAACAAAATTGATTTTTTCGCTAAAACCACAAATTTCGTTATATTTTGAAATATTTTTTAAAAATTAATTTTGTAATTATATAGTCAAAAGAGAGATTAATTAAGTCACATAGCATGGGGTTTTCGTCATTTTACACTAAATACGTCTATACAACAACACAATACACCAAACAAACACAATTGCATCCAAATACAATTTCTAGATGCATTAACCAAAATCACAAATGAACATGTTGCGTCTAGATGTTATATCCTGATACTGATCAAGTTATTTTGCCTGGTTCACCAGACGAACAACATCTTACTTGTTCTTTACTTAAGTTTCGAAACATTACGTACCAATCTTAAGAGTTTCTCTGTATCTACACAATCAGGTCGACCTACCAACCACCACTCATCGCTTAATGATGTGGGAAGAGTTGAATACCTTCATGCTTACATCGCTGCTGTGCTTAATTCAGTAAGGTGTGTAAAATGCTCCTTGAAAGACTTAATTGGCATGTAAAATATTACTTAAATACTAAGCATCATACGGTTTTATTTATGCAGGAATGGGTCAGAGACAAAAGGTTACTTCCAATGGTCCTTCATGGATTTGTTCGAGTTTATCGATCCCAATTATACATATGGGTTATACTATGTGAATTTCAGCGATCCTGAACGTAAGAGATCTCCTAAAACCTCTGCTCTTTGGTATTCTTGTTTTCTCAATGGCACCACCATTTGTTCACAAGAGCTGATCAAGAACATCTCCGTATCTTCTTCTCCTGGTTTTTCATCTTCTTAACTATTAGCATTCTCCCTTCTATTTTATGTGTTACGGAGTATTTGTTAAGTGTTTCTTAATTTACATGCGTGCCACGGGTTTACTCTATATATTTGTAATAAGCAAATCAACATGTGGTCACCTTTTAGACATAAAATCAATATAATTATAGACTTCAAAAATCAAATATATCATTGTCGTTTTACCGAGTATATCTGGATAGTTCTAATGTGCATTTTAACGAATATCAAATATCTGTCGTCGAAAGAGACGAATATGTGTGAGATTCTGTCATTGGTCATCTCTTCCCAGGTTCCTCTAGAGCTATCTCCTAAAGGCCCAAGTTTCATCATCTCCATGATGTAGAAAGCTAATGTATACTTTGTTAGTTCGAATGTATAAAATTTGAATATATTATATGTTATACTTTGTTAGTTCGAATGTATAAAATTTGAATATATTATATGTTGATGTATGTTTTAGTATGTATTAATCGGGACCATATGATCCTTTGTTGAGGCATAAATTGGCCGATTTCCATGTTCTATGTACATTGAAGAGACGTCTTGAAAACTGTGCTTAAGAAGACTCTTTCTTTGACCAAACAAACATGACCTTTGCTTACGGAGTTCAAATGGATCAAGGTAGACAAGGTTTAAGGTACATTAAAGAGAAACCTTGAAAATGACAGTGAAGTAGATACCATGATTCAGCAGAAAGACTTCATAGAGTTAAGTTGCTTAAAATAGAAACCTACAATTCGTGAAGGAGAAAAACACTACTGCTACATACCTAAGCCAAATGAGGGCTAGAGAGGCACCCAACTCTAATGTCGTTAACACACTAAACCGAGAACGAAGGAGAGAGAATGAGACACACACTGCATTCATGTCGGTATTTTGTAAAATATTTGAGAACTCATATTTCAAATTTCAAAAGTAGTTCTTGATTGTCAAAAAATAGCCCATCACCTTCATCTTTTTAGCCAGGCTAATAACACTTCTTTTAACTCTTATGGATAACCAAACCTTCTCACAAACGTTTAGGTACAAGATTATGACAACAATGTCAAGAACACCAAAACGAAGCCCTATCAGACATTCTCTTGTAGTCTTGTTTAACCAGTGTATCAAGGATTGGAGTTAAGACTCAAACACAGATGTCAACTGATGTCAGAAACGAGCCAAAGTAAGAACTTGGAAGACAGAGAGAGATAAACATGTTATTATTGGAAATATCAAAGGCAGTGAAGATCAGACATTGGATGGAACCTTGGGGTTGGTCTCGACCTGTTTCTGGTCTTCAAACTTGTCTATAGCCATTTGAAGCTCGTCCGTGCCACCAACAGCTCTCATCGTGTAGAAATACACCCCAAAAACAAAAGCTGTCAAGCCTCCCGCTACAACAGCGTTCTTGCTTTTTGGGCCTAGAAAACTCAAACCTGGAAATCCTGACATTGTTTCAAAAGTCTTTATAACCTGCGAGATTCAAGAAAAGTGTAAACTGTCACACGTTATAGAAGAGACTCCAAGTATCAGAACTATAATTTAGCTTGATGATACTATGAGTATCAAGTGAGAACTCTATAGGATGTTTATAACAACTATTAGCTACTCTTTTAACATTGCAGAGACTCCATAAGCATGGAGAGAACATGGATATGTTGTTCATATAGTGGAAACAAGAACATCGATATGTTGCTAGTAAAATTACTATGCGAATGAGAAAGGTGAGAGGCAAAGAGCATTAGAAATCAAAGATCGAGTGAGTAAAACATAATGATGTGAGCAAGTGAAGATTCCAGCAAAACAGAAACTGTTGTTCTGTAATCCCACTGAGAGACAATCATTTGCTCAGCTTCATGCGCATCAGTTTAACGTTCACAAGTTGAAATAACAATCAACGCAAGTCAGATGCTTTTAGCTTCCCTTCAACAACTCAATCAATAACCAAAACTCAGAAAGGTAACTAAAAATCCTAATACATCAAAAGTCAAAAGCTTTGACATCAAAGCTAACATCTTTCGTTACTCAGGCGGAAGATTCTAAAACCAAAATTAAAGCAGAGCAGAAAACATCAATGAAAACTATATCATTCCTGAGTATCTACCTATCTACACGAAATCAATCAGAACTGAAATCAAAATCGAATCCAACCTGCTGCTGTACGTTAACAGATCACCGGGAAGTTGCAGAGATACACTCAAAGCTTGTATCTTTCTTCTCCAGAGGAAATGACCCAATGGTGCAGAAGCCTAAAGGTTCGCACTTTCCAATCTATCGAAACCCTAAACCCTGAAAATGTATCACGAGAGAGATTAACAGGCTAACAGCCTTCGACCCATTATTTTGTTTGTGATCCCTATAATTTACAACAATATTCAAAACAAGTCCCATACTTTTTTAACACAAGCTACCCCATACCTCAATTTGATTGTTCGTTGAGCAAACACAATACAGGTTGTTAACAATTTTGTTTTCAATTTATCAAACATGTACTAACAGGTAATAAAACCAAAAAAAAAAGATGTGATTGGTAGCTATTTATTTCGTTAAGATCCCTAAAATTTATAATAATATCAAAAGAAGTCCCATATTTCTTTTTATTACCACAAGTTTACCCCCATATCTTATTTTGATCGTTACAGAATAAGTAGATTGTTGAGCTTTGATCAAAAAAAAAAAAAAAAGTAGATTGTTGAGCAGACACGTTACAAATTTTTGTGGATAACTTTAGACACCGTGTTTAAATTTATTAAAACTGTATTTAAAAAAGCTAAAATACACAAACGATGTGATTAATATTAGATTTAATTATAAAACGGTGGCTTTACACGGGTTAAGCAAGTGAAAGACCGATAAAACCATTACAAAAGAAAAAAGATGTCTTCCGCACGCACATGACTTTCTGTCTTCTTCTCTTTTCAGATCTGTCTTGACCCCCAAAACCAATCAATACCATCTCCTTCTTCTTCTTCTTCTACAACGGCTTTCATGGACGGTGGCACGGGTCAACGGGCGGCTGATACCGAGATGTCAGAAGCTACAGGCGTTGCTCCATCTCAGCCGTCGCCTCAGGTGGCGGGGATAGAGAATATTCCGGCGACTCTAAGCCACGGAGGGAGGTTTATACAGTATAACATATTCGGGAACATCTTCGAGGTCACCGCTAAGTATAAGCCTCCGATCATGCCTATTGGCAAGGGTGCTTATGGCATCGTTTGGTAATTATTTCCGATTCTTAATCTCAATTGGGTTGGTAAAGCTGCCAGCTTTGATTTGAAATATCTATATAAAAAATGATTTTTAATATAAAAGTTTGATCCTTTATGGTATTGTTTATTTGAATTTTGCAGTTCTGCTATGAACTCTGAAACAAATGAAAGCGTTGCTATTAAGAAAATAGCAAACGCTTTTGATAATAAGATTGATGCTAAGAGGACTCTCCGTGAGATCAAGCTTCTTCGCCACATGGATCATGAAAATGTCAGTTCTTTTTTCTTCTAATTCATAACTAAGAATCATAATAGGGTGATAGATTCTAGTTAATGCCAAATTGTTTAGATGAATGTGGATTCTTATTGCATATGTTTAATTAGACATGTGCGTGAATGTGTTGCAGCTGGTTGATTCAAAAGAGCTTACGTTACTTTTTTTGGTTAAGCATGAATATACATGACTGTTGACAGTGTATTGTGCCTGTATTATACTCGGCTTAGTGCTTAGTTAGCTGTATGGTACTTTCAACTGATAAAACAATTACAATCTTCGTTTACAAGATTGTTGCAATCAGAGTCATAAGAAACGCTTTCAATGATGTTTACAGTCCTATGCAGAGGTCATAATAGGCTGATAGGTTTTAGTTATTGCCAACTTGTTTAGATGAACAAATCAATTTGTCAATGAATGTGTTGCAGCTGGTTGATTCAAAAATTTTACATAAAAAGAAAAAAAATATACATGACTGTTGATAGTGCTTAGATTGGTAGCATATGGTATGTTCTATCTACCGCAAAAGATCTTATTGTTTAAGATGCGAGTCTAAGAATAATGCGTAGATCATTTCCAACTAATAGAACACTTACTATCTTTGTTTATCAGATTGTTGCAATCAGAGACATAATACCACCACCACTAAGAACCGCTTTCAATGATGTTTACATAGCTTATGAGCTAATGGACACTGATCTCCATCAGATCATACGGTCTAACCAAGGTTTATCCGAAGAGCATTGCCAGGTTTTCTTTTGACTTCTTGAGATTGTTTTTTTCACCTATAAGCCAGAGTTCAAACCTGGAATAGCTCATTTATCTTTCTTCTTGTCTGCAGTACTTTCTTTACCAGATCCTCCGTGGATTGAAATACATTCACTCCGCAAATGTGCTTCACCGTGATCTGAAACCGAGCAATCTCCTCCTAAACGCCAACTGCGACTTAAAAATCTGCGATTTCGGGTTAGCTAGAGTCAATTCTGAGAGTGACTTCATGACTGAGTACGTTGTCACGAGATGGTACCGTGCACCAGAGCTGCTCTTAAACTCTTCTGATTATACTGCGGCTATAGATGTTTGGTCTGTTGGTTGTATTTTCATGGAGTTAATGGACCGTAAGCCACTCTTTCCTGGCAGAGATCATGTTCATCAGCTTCGCCTGCTCATGGAGGTAAGTAGTTAACCAAGAAAGACCCGTATTGTGCTGTGAAGAAACATGTTTTGAGACAGTTTTCTTATTTTGTTCAGCTCATAGGAACCCCATCAGAGGAAGAGGTTGAGTTCTTGAATGAAAATGCAAAGCGTTACATAAGGCAACTTCCACCTTATCCTCGCCAATCCATCACTGATAAGTTCCCTACGGTGAATCCTTTAGCGATAGATCTTATCGAGAAGATGCTAACGTTTGATCCTAGGCGGAGAATCACAGGTCAGTCCCACTCTATAATACCATCTAACATGCAAAAGCAGGACTTATATTCAAGTTAGTCTTCACAGTTTCTTGATTCTTGATTGCAGTTTTAGACGCGCTGGCACATCCATACCTGAATTCTCTACACGACATTAGTGATGAGCCAGAGTGCACAATACCTTTCAACTTCGACTTTGAGCAGTACGCACTCTCAGAGGAACAGATGAAGGAGCTTATATACCGTGAAGCTCTTGCTTTCAATCCAGAGTATCAGCAATAGCTTGAATGGGAACAGGTTTGGTTTTGATCTGGACAACATTATTAAAAGGAGGAAACATCATTGTTTCTCTTATGTGTATACTTGTGAGAGATGCTTGAAGGGGATGGGATCATTGGGGTTCAAACATTAAGGTTTTTTTTCTTCTCTTTTTTTTTGTCTTCTACGTATTGTAATTTGCTCTCATTTCTTGTTGCAGTTACTAAGACTTAAATTTAAGATCATCTCAGAAATAGTTTTCATGTATTGCAAGATGTTCTTTTCTACCATTATCAAAAAAAGATTCTGCTTTGTAAAACGTAAGGAATATGAGATTATTGTAATTTTGAATCCCAAGAAGATCAAATAAGAACTGTTAATATTGCAGAGAAGATGAAGATGAAGCAACTCTTGACCTCCTCTTTACTTTGGCTTGAATGTCTGCCTCTTGATTGGTGTTTCTTCTCCCTTATGGATCTTGTAGAACTTGACCTTGATCTCCTCGATTCCTCTTCATCGCTACTTGATGATTTCAGAAGATGAGCTTGAGTCACATGCTGCAGCAATGTTAATAGAAGTTAAGCTACAAGCCAGAAGAAAAGAAAAAAATTACAGAAGATAATCAAACTAAACTAGATGTAGCTGTTATAACCACCTTTCTCTTTCGCTTCGAATCTCTGTCCTTCCTATCTGTAAGATCATAAAGCCACTCTGGTGTATGATGTGAACCATCCACCTGTGCAGCTCGCCTCATGAGACGCTTTGGTGACTAGGAATAATCATGAACACAAGTAATTTGAACTTTCACTTAATGCTTCAGCTACAACACAATCATAAAGTTTTGTGATTGTTTTTAATTTTCTATTATTTCATATAAAATTATAATTTAAAAAAAACTAATTGAGTTTCTTGAATTATTATTGGTTTAACTTTATTGAAATTGATAATCAAATACATTTATAATATAAATTTTGATATATATTTTTAGTATACAAATGAAAAAAAGATTTTTATGAAATGGATGTAATATTATTTTTCTTGTCAACGTACTTTATTGTATTTTCAATTCACAAATCAAACCTTTTTCTCTCCAAAGTTCTCTTTAAAATACTGAAAACACACTTTCGAAATGATGCCAAAAAAAAATCACATTTGGAATCAACAATAAATAGTGATAGAGATCATTCATATTCCATTTGTACAGTTTGGTTGTATGATTTGGTGCATCAAAGCTAAAAGAGTAACATAGTGATTAAATAGCTGTGTGTAGTGTGTTTTTTTTTGTCCTGATTGATATACCGGAACAGGCGATAGCCAGTGAAGAAGATAATTAACAAATGGTGAAGAAGACAGACACGTGTCGATTAAAACCAAAGTAGTTGACTCAGTCGACCTCCTGGATTTTGCGTGAATCACGTGTTTACAGTCAAACCTTCGTCGTCTTCTAAACTCTTTATGTATGTACTACTCAGTTCGTTCTACGTCGTCGCTTTTGGTTCTCTTGGACAAGTAGTGTAATGGTGGTTGTATAAAATGATAAAACAAAGATGTATAAAATGTTATAAAGCAGTATATTATAGGAGGTTCAGGTTAAATATAGTAAGACTTTATTAAATGGTCCAGCCACAAATAAACAAAGACGTCATAAGATGTGATTTTCAGAACAACTAGTAAAACAAAGACATGTTGTTCTTTTACTATCACATTCTTTTCATGTTTATTTTATACGGACCAGGTTGTTATTCTGTTATGATATATATATTAGATCAAAGCTTTTTGTGGACGTACTGGTTTATATCATCTGTAAAATGAGAAGTTTGGATGATTCTATAAGTTTAGTACAGCCGACCACATAAATCCATTGGCTATTTTACATTATCTCAAATGTGTAACCGTTGTGTGACATTGAATTGTGTTTAATACATATTAGAGGAATAGTTTAAGTTAAGTCGAAGTGAGATGCAAAGTAATGCAGTGTTGTTTGATTACAAGTTTGTTACATAATTAGACTTCACTTAATAATGTCAACTTAAAAGCATCTTAATGCAAATTAGTACGTATATAACATGTTATACTCCCTCCGTTTCATATTAGTTGTCGTTCTAGGTTTATGCACGCATATTAAAGAAACATTTAATTTTACATGTTTTCAAAATAAAAACACTATTACCAATACATCTAACCATATATCAACCAATAGAAAAATAGAATATAAAATATTACCAATAAATTTTGCATTGAAAACCAAAAACGACACTTATTTTGAAATAAAAATTCTACTCCAGAACAACATTTAATTTGAAACGGAGGGAGTATATCATTTGGCAAAAGAAATGTTTCTATGTGTTGAAATGTAAAGGTAACATTTAGTTTGAGTAAGGTCAAGGATTTCCGTATTTACTGTTTACTGGTCATAAATATTTGTTAATTATTTATTTAGTACTCCCTCCGTTTCATAATACTTGTCGTTGTAGAGAAAAAATTTTGTTTTAAAATAAGTGTCGTTTTAGAGTTTCAATGCAAAATTCATTAATAAGATTCATAGGTAATTGTGTTTTTATTTTTCTATTGGTTGAAATATAGTTAGGTGTATAGGTAATTGTGTTTTTATTTTAAAAATATACAAAATCATATGTTTTCTTAATATGTGTGAATAAACTTAAAACGACAAATAATATGAAACGGAGGGAGTAGTGTTTACGTTAAAGTTTGAAATGTCAGGAATTAGTTTGAGTTTTGTTTCATGATTTATCGGTTACGTTTTGCAAACTTACATTGTATTAATATATTACAAGAATTTTTTTACTATAGTTCAAGTAAATTAAAGAGATAGGTTCAAGGTTTAAATTAGAAAAAAATATTGAAAAAAGTTTCAAAAAGATTCTAGGAATGATTAGTTTGAAATGGAGAAATTCCTTTGGATAGCTCATTTTAATTTGTTTGTCACAAAATAGTTTTTAAGGAAGAAAATGACCAAAATGTTTTTTTTAGAAGCTAAAAAATCATTTATATGCATTTATACCCTTAGGGTTAACTAATTTACACTTTAGAGTTTAGAGTTAAGGGGTGGGTTTGGGGTTAGGGTTTCAAATTTCAAAAAAAAAATTAAAAAAATCAAAATTTCAAAAAAAAAAAAGTGTATTTTAGTCATTTTATTTTTTTAAGTTATTTTTGTGACAAAAACTTAAAAATGGTTATTTAAGAGAATTACCCATTGAAATCTATCTTCATTTATTTATCATTAAAAATGAAAAGAAATAATTAGCTCATATAAATGTATGTACACGTGAATGTTGAAAGAGAAGAAAAAAAATTGGTGAACTAATTTCTCTGTGAAATAGAGGAAAATGATGAGAACAATCTCTAAAAATAGGAAGTTGAAGAAATATACATCACACAAAAGTATACTATAAAATAGGAGTTCAGGCTCTTTCATTTTCTCTCAAGATTGTTTACTATAATTTCAAATTATAGAAAATATAGAAAGTAAAATTAACGTTATCTTTCAGATAATATGTAAATAAATATGGTCAGAAATAAAACAATAATATATATACTTGAATAGATATCATTTTACCATGCAGACTTTTTACTACAATTGAAACCATCGAAATTTATTTGTCTTTGATTCAATAAATTCGGTTTATTTATTACGGATTCAACGTGGTTGTATAGGACGAAAATGTTGACTTTGCTATTTAGCACAGTCTAGAAAATTTTCATAAGCCATTATTATTATTTCCATTATTTAGCATTTTAGCTATAACAAGTAAAATCAAAGTACATATAACAAGAAGAAAAAAAAACATAATTGTTTAACTAACTGTGGTAGTGAACAAGTCACAATCTAAATCTTTAAATCTTACTACTAGTAGGTGATAATTAACAGCAAAAAGGGTCCTAATTACGTCTTAATCGCTAAAATCCTGATTAAAATTATTTGTTTCGCAGTAAGGAAATCTTGTTGGGAAAGATGTACATTATTACAGCAATCATTACTAACAATTGGTCCAACCCATACAAATTTATTACAGAATTTTGTTTTAAAAACTTTATATGATAAAATAAAGAACGTGGAAATAAATAAGGGAAATAAAACACGAGCTACCATTTCGCAATCAAATCTAATACGAACACCTAAACTAATTTAAGGAATTGTGACACCTACTTAATGTTCCCTCCATTTTCTCTCTCTAAAACGCCTCATCGTAAAAAGACCAAACCTCTCTCTCTCTCTCTCTCTTAATCGAACAGTTCTTCACTCTCAGATTTTGAATGCTACAACAACATCAGCGTTTAACAAAATGTCAGAAATACCCTTCTTTCTCCGTTTTGCTGTGATCGTTTTCTTCTTCATCTCTTCCACTTCCTCCGCCGATCAACGTCTCTACTACACTCGTCACTTACTCCATCAACCCTTTAACCCCGTCATCACCTCCGCTCCACCACCGTCCTCACCTCCGTCAACTTCCCCAGACAAACACCACCACCACAAGAAACATCCAGCGACGCCACCACCTCCACCGCAGGATAAACACCTTTTCTCCTCCGTCACGAGCCCTCCACCTCCTCCTGCGCCGCACTCAAACCCTTTTTTCCCCTCCAACGCCGTTCACCCCTCACCACCACCTCCTCCACCAGCCTCAATCCCTACTTTTCCCGCCAACATCTCTTCTCTCTTCTTCCCACCTCACAACCCATCCAAGCCACGCAACAACCGCCACATCGCCAAGCTCGTCTCAATAACAGTCTCCGTAGTCTCCGCAGCGGTTCTCCTCTCTCTACTCGTCGTCTTCATCATCTTCCTCCGCCGCACCCACCGCCGCCGCCGCCTCCCCACGTACAACACCAAGTCCACGAGATCAGACTCTCTCCAGCTCTTCAACGCCCCTCCTTCCGACGGCTCTCGAAAACACAAACAACCACCACACAAGCACACTTCCTCCAACACTTCCTCTGATTTTCTCTACTTAGGCACTTTAGTTAACTCCCGAAGCGAAGGTTTATTGCCTCAGAAGAAATCTCCAACCTCCGTCTCCGGCGTCTTGGAGTTACCACCACCAGCTCCGGCTTCTTCCTCTTCCTCTTCTTCTTACTCACAGTACCGTAATAAGCCAGGCTCCCCGGAGCTCCGTCCTCTTCCTCCTTTACCAAAGCTTCCAGCTTTCTCTCCCACTTACCTAAGCCCTGAACAGTTATTCCCCAAAAGACAAGACTTTGACGGAGATGAAGACGAGTTTTTCTCTCCGAGAGGATCTTCCGGTCGTAAACAGAGCCCGCCACGTGTCTTGGAGGAGGATTCTGGTGTTGTTCAGAGGAGTATCAACGGCTCCAACTCGTGTTCTCCGACGTCGTTTAATGATTCTCCGACATTGAATTGTGTTTAATACATATTAGAGGAATAGTTTTAAGTTAAGCCGAAGTGAGATGCAATGTAATGCAGTGTTGTTTGATTACAAGTTTGTTACATAGTTAGACTTCACTTAATAATGTCAACTTAAAAACATCTTAATGCAAAGTACGTATATAACATGTCATATCTCATTTGACAAAATAAATGTTTCTATGTGTCTTTAGAGAACTGAAATGTAAAGGTAACATTTAGACTGGTTCCAGTTTTTTTATAAGTGGGTAAGGTCAAGGATTTCCGTATTTACTGTCTACTGAGCATAAATATTTGTTAATTATTTATTTAGTAGTGTTTACGTTAAAGTTTTGAGATGTCAGAAATTAGTTTGAGTTTTGTTTCATGATCTATCGGTTACGTTTTGCAAACTTACATTGTATTAATATATTACAAGGAAAAAAATACTATATTTCAAGTAGATTAAAGAGATAGGTTCAAGGTTTAAACTATAAATAAATATTGGAAATTTTCGAAAAGATTCTAGGAATGATTAGTTTGAAATCTATCTTCAGTCATTTATCATTAAAAAGGAAAATAAATCTTTAGCTCATAAAATGTATGTACATCTGAATGTTGAAAGAGAAGAAAAAATTGGTGAACTAATTTTTCTGTGAAATAGAGGAAAATGATGAAAACAATCTCTAAAAAGAGGAAGTTGAAGAAATATACATCACACAAAAAACAGCTTTGCAAATTAATTACAAGGATAAATGCGAATGATAAATACTCCCTCCGTTTCAAAATGTTACATGTTTTGGATTTTTCACACAGATTAATAAAACATATTAAATATAAGTATTAAATGCATAATTTTCTGTGTTTATCTATTTTCCATGATTCTAAACCAATAAGAATTTAGTAAATGCAATTAATCTTCTTGAAGTTTACAATTAATCATTATTAGTTGACAAAAAGTGTATTGAAAATATAAAAAATGCATCTTTTTGAAACAAAACTTTTTCC
>MU106186.1:0-70578 GCA_012274485.2 Sinapis alba | reverse complement strand
CTCGTCGTCTTCATCATCTTCCTCCGCCGCACCCACCGCCGCCGCCGCCTCCCCACGTACAACACCAAGTCCACGAGATCAGACTCTCTCCAGCTCTTCAACGCCCCTCCTTCCGACGGCTCTCGAAAACACAAACAACCACCACACAAGCACACTTCCTCCAACACTTCCTCTGATTTTCTCTACTTAGGCACTTTAGTTAACTCCCGAAGCGAAGGTTTATTGCCTCAGAAGAAATCTCCAACCTCCGTCTCCGGCGTCTTGGAGTTACCACCACCAGCTCCGGCTTCTTCCTCTTCCTCTTCTTCTTACTCACAGTACCGTAATAAGCCAGGCTCCCCGGAGCTCCGTCCTCTTCCTCCTTTACCAAAGCTTCCAGCTTTCTCTCCCACTTACCTAAGCCCTGAACAGTTATTCCCCAAAAGACAAGACTTTGACGGAGATGAAGACGAGTTTTTCTCTCCGAGAGGATCTTCCGGTCGTAAACAGAGCCCGCCACGTGTCTTGGAGGAGGATTCTGGTGTTGTTCAGAGGAGTATCAACGGCTCCAACTCGTGTTCTCCGACGTCGTTTAATGATTCTCCGACAACGAGTTTGAAACCTAAGTCGCTTAGTCCTCCTCTGTCTCTGCATAGTCAAAGCAGCTCAAACGACAGCGTTTTGAAGGAAACTGGTCCAGCTAGACCACCACCACCACCTCCACCTCCTCCTCCGCCGCAGTTTAATGAGATTCCGGCCACCACGTCGCTCTCGCTTCCTTCTGATCCTGAGATATTGAAACCAAAGTTGAAGCCTTTACATTGGGACAAAGTTAGAGCAAGCTCAAGCCGTGTTATGGTGTGGGACCAAATCAAATCAAACTCTTTTCAGTAAGTTAATAACGAACTTGATATTCTAATAAACAATTCGTTTCCCTTCTAAATGGATTATTTGATCTTTCGCAGAGTGAATGAAGAGATGATAGAGACATTGTTCAGAGCCAATGATCCAAGCTCAAGAACAAGAGATGTCGGAAACGTAGGCCTTGTTCAATATGTTAATCAAGAAAATCAGTTTCTTGATCCAAGAAAGTCACACAACATTGAAATATTGCTTAGAGCTCTTAATGTAACTGCTGATGAAGTATGTGAAGCCCTTGTAGAAGGTGAATAATGATTTACACAATCTGTTATTACATATGCACAAGTTGGTCTGAAGAGTTTAGTGTGGCAAAACATTTTTTTGTTGATGATACAGGCAACTCGGATACGCTTGGACCTGAGCTACTCGAGTGTCTGCTTAAGATGGCACCAACTAAAGAAGAAGAGGACAAGCTTAAGGAGCTTAAAGAGGATGATGAATCTACATCCAAGATTGGACCTGCAGAGAAGTTCCTCAAAGCATTGCTCAAGATTCCTTTAGCCTTCAAGAGGATTGATGCAATGCTTTACATAGTTAACTTCGATTCAGAAACCGAGTACCTTAAAAGATCCTTCCACACACTCGAGGTAAAACTCTACTATATCCTCTTTTTGCTAATTAAAAGAAAAACAGAACATTCATAGGCATTTGATTAAACTTTCAGGTTGCTTGTAGTGAGTTAAAGAACACTAGGATGTTCTTGAAGCTTTTAGAAGCGGTTCTCAAGACCGGTAACCGGATGAATATAGGGACTAATAGAGGTGATGCACATGCTTTCAAGCTTGACACACTCTTGAAACTGGTAGACATCAAAGGCGCTGATGGCAAAACCACTTTACTACACTTTGTGGTTCAAGAGATCATAAAATCCGAAGGAGCTAGAGTGTCTTCTACTCCCATTCAAAGCCCTGTAGGAGATGATGATATAGCAGAGCAGTCAGCATTCCAAGACGACATAGAGCTAAAGAAACTTGGGTTGCAAGTTGTTTCAGGTCTCAGTTCTCAGTTGATAAACGTCAAGAAAGCAGCTGCAATGGATTCAACTTCCCTCAGCAAGGAGACAGCTGAACTCGCCAGCGGAATAACAAAAGTCAAGGAAGTAATCTTGGAGCTAAAGCAAGAAACTGAGGCTGAGAGATTCTTAGAGTCAGTGAACTCGTTTTTGGACAAAGCTGAGAAAGAGATCACAGAGATACAATCTCATGGAAGCAATGTCATGAATATGGTTAAAGAAGTAACAGAGTATTTCCACGGGAACTTAGAATCTCATCCTTTCCGCATTTTCACAGTGGTCAGAGACTTCTTGACGATTCTTGATCAAGTTTGTAAAGAAGTTGGTCGTGTAAACGAGAGGACAGTGTACGGGTCACGACCTTCACCGTCTAACCAGACCGTCACACCGCTGTTTCCTGTGGTTAGTAATAACAACTCAGGGCTGAGTCACTCTGGTTCTTTAGACAACAACGATGACGACTCTTTCTAAGTGAAAATGATTGGTTCGGTGTATTTCAGCGACACATGTTACATGTATTTATTATTTATGAACATATCTATATTGATAGGTGAAAATTTATATTGAAAATTTATTAGATTTTGGAAGTATTTCTGTGCAAGTTGTTATCGAGCTCTGGACGTGCCACACCAATATTGAATTATGTCACGTGGATATGTGTATTTATTGATTGAATCAATTCTTGCCAACTGATTCGTGGATGAAACGTAACATTAGGTGTTCTTTGTCAAAAAAAGAACATGGTGGGAGGAGGAGGTTGTTGAGTTTTGATGTGGTGTTGTTTTCACTCTAGAACGTGCATTCAGTGAGATGAATTCATTGCTGGATGTGAAGTTGATAGAGTTAGTTTTGGCTATAGAGAGTATGGCTAGTCATAGTTTTGATTGTGTTTTGTTTGCTTTGGAAGTGGCTGATGAGGGATTGAATCGTATGTTGCGGTTAGTCATCTTTCATGGCTAAGTAAGGTTTTTGTTAAGTGAAAGTTCCATTATCTTTGTGTAATGTTGAGTGTTGACCTTTTACCAACGTGGAATTGATATAGTGTTTAAAGATCTTAAGATTATCTAATAGATGTCTTAGAGATCATATGTTCTTTAACATGGTTTGAATTTTTCGTCCTACGAAAATATAACGAACATACGGGACAAGAACCTCATAGTCCTTCTACAAAAATGTTGAGCTCCGTATCCCTTCAGAATAGCTTAAAGTTGTTGGAAGTTTGTAATTAATTCTCTTATACAAGTGTGTTATGTTGTCTCTTTCAACGTTTTGATCAGTCTGTTTTTGATGGGGCTTTGTCTTTGTTTTTCAAGTAATACAAATCTTCAAATGAAATGAATGGTTTTTGTTTTTTCTAAGCTACCCTCAAAGCCTTATGAAATTTTCAAGACATTGAATGAGAAAAAACAATAGACTAAAGAGAATAATCACCCTTTTTATTGGCTGACACAAAAATCATGTGAAATAGGCATTTTTGTCAAAAGCTAAGATCAAACACCTTTGCAAAATTTCTTTCCCCAAGCAAATTGAGAATCACCGTTCACAACTCAATTGTTTGAGAGA
The DNA here is from genome assembly GCA_012274485.2 of Sinapis alba. Taxonomy (NCBI): domain Eukaryota; kingdom Viridiplantae; phylum Streptophyta; class Magnoliopsida; order Brassicales; family Brassicaceae; genus Sinapis; species Sinapis alba. The sequence continues at coordinate 67,103 of MU106186.1, read as the reverse complement.
AACAATAGACTAAAGAGTCACCTTTTAAAAGTTGTCATTTTTTGGCTGACATAAGAACCTTGTGAACCATTTGCAATTGCCTTGGCGTTTCTCGTGGGATCAAGGTGGTGTAATATAAATTGTTTTAACTAAGAACATAGATAATCAAAAATTAGTGCTGACAAAAAAATAAAATAAAAAATAGTTTTTCAAAAACTATCACTAACTATATAAATATGTATTATTTGAATATTTTTTTTTAAAGTTTCAATTTTGTATTAATTACAAAACTTGTTTATATGTCAATTTCTAACTACACCACTCTGTTTATGTGGCATCACTTCAATGAGTTTGGATAAATGTTAGTTCAACCTTATATTTAATAAGAAAAATTAGTATCTCCTATATTATGTCCACGTTATACCCTCTTTATTATCAATTAAATAAATCACACCTTAAAACATTTATTTTTGTGATGAACCATTAAAAAATTTAAACATCTTCGACATCACTAGCAATTAAACATCCTCGACATCACTAAACATCCATGATAAAAGATATATTCACTGTTCACTATGCCAACGTTCCCTATAACGATATTATCAAACCCAATTCATATAAAGAGTAGCATTGGTGAACGATGTTTCAAAGTTATTTAGAAAGAAACTGTATTTTACCTGAGCAATACCCAAATTTTGTATCTATTTCTCACCCAACCAGAACATTTTGCAAGTTGTAAGAAGTTAACAATATATTATTATTATTATTTAGTCAACAATAGATTATATGCAATCTCATCAAAAATAAGTTTGAAGTCTGACACAGATTTAACTTAAGTAGAACTCATAAGTAAAAGAATAGATCATATACTAGAGAAGTTCTGTTAAAGTTTATATATTCCTCGCGTAACCGACTGCCCATGTACATGAAATATATTTCTAAAAAAAGTATGTGAAGTATTATTAGCAATTGCATTTGAGAACTTACAACTTCTCAACAACTACCTCAGTACATGATATATATTACATTTTTTCTAGAGACTAGCGATCTTCATATCACGCTTACATATTTTTCTACAAATTGTCCAAGTACATAATCTATTAGTATCTACCTTTTATCAACATGAGGTTAATGTCAATATTCTTGCAGTTTATCAATCAAGTTCATGCTTAGAGGTATCACCTATACATCAATATAAAGGAAGCACATTGTTAACGTTACACTACTGTTTAGGTTATTTTTGTAACTTTATGATTTTGATTCCATTTGAACCGAACCATCAATTAACCCCTCAGCATTAGATCTAGGTCGTTTTCAAAATTCCTTTCTTCTTAAGTTCAACTTCTTTAGCATAAAGTTGTCACTTCTTTAACTGCTACCATACTTGAGTGTATATACAATAGAGTCATATTGAGAAGGAAGACTGGTGAATATCTAAATTGTTTGATACATTTATGTTCAAGCTTACTAGATTATCCACCATCTTTAAGAAGGTGTCCAAAATATGTTATCCGAAGAGATTGTATCTCTGCTTCACTTTATATTTAGGTTTCGTCAGTCAAACAAAACTTTGAAACAAATGGGTAAGTCTTTTTCTTGAAACTTTTTTTTTTAACACATTGTCTTGAAACTTTAATCAAGAAATAAAATATAGCGGGAGAACTACTTTTACAAGTGGGCCATGAATATTGGGTTTTGTAATTTATAGCATTTTCTTAAAAGATAATTGGGCTGTTCATTAGGCCTTATTGCATTAGTGTCCACCACTAATATTTTTGCTCTGTTCGGCTTCCTTATCTGAAAGGAAGTGTCCGTCTCTCTAGCTTTCGCGTTTTGCCGTCGGTTGTGCAGAGCCTCCTAAGGAGAATATGTTGCTGCAATCCATTTTCGATTTTTGCCTATACGAAAGTCATTCACATCTCTGTCTCCCTTAACTACTCGTTGTTTGGGTAAAAGACCCATTTCCTCACCAGAAATATAGCAACAATTACACTCAAATCTCTAAATCGATGAACGGTTTATTTGGCTTCAGTTTCTTGCTCCTTGCTATCATGGTGTTGACTTGTTGTATCAGGTTTTCTTAAGGTGATATAAAACTAATGAATATTATGTGTTCATGCTCAAGCAAATGTCGATCACACACAGAAACTACACCATGACACAACACTTCTTTTCTCTGTTTTGCTCCTAGGCATGCATTCTTGTTTGTCTTCACGGGTATATGAACATTGCCATGGAGGAATAAAACCTCGGTAGATGTAGCCTAACTTTCTTGCATCACCATGAGTGGCCATCTTTTTCTTCTATCTCTAGCATCTGACTTGTACGTAGGATTTATAACAACCATAGATTTATAACTTCTACTCCCTCCGTTTCATATTACTTGTCGTTGTAGGGGAAAATTTTCATTTCAAAATAAGTGTCGTTTTAGAGTTTCAATGCAAAATTCATTAATAAGATTTATATGTAATTGTGTTTTTATTTTTCTATTGGTTGAAATGTGGTTAGGTGTATAGGTAATTGTGTTTTTATTTTGGAAATATACAAAATCATATGTTTTTTTAATATGTGTGAATAAACCTAGAACGACAAGTAATATAAAACGGAAGGAGTATTTACCATTCCACTTGTTTTTTTTTGGTATTACAACGCTGCCACTCTGGTTACGTCCGAATCATCTATAGATGTATACATAATAAATTTTGTATGTTTATATTTACATGTTAAGACATTTTCACCTTTTTTAACAACATGTGAAAAAAGCAAACGCTAAACACAAAAATCATTGTTTAACATAGTAATTATAATTAACAAAAAACATTGTTTAACATAGTAAATATTATGGTCTTATTTCTTTCTAAAATATACACTGAACATAAAAGCAAATGCAGAACAAAATCTTTTGGTTCACACAATCCTTTATTGTGAAAAAACTCAAATTTATTTTCTCTTTCTTACTCCCATTTTTGTCTTCTTGAAAAGTTATCTCTTGTTCTTATCACAACGCTCTAATCTAAAGGAAAAAAATCTGTCTATAAACATTCACAGTATCTCCTAAGGCATATTCATTCCGGTTGAAACAAAACATTTTTGAGAGAAATGGAGATGAAGAGAGGACATGTATTGGCAGTGCCATATCCAATGCAAGGACACATAACACCAATCCACCAGTTCTCTAAACGACTCATCTCTAAAGGTCTCAAAACCACTCTCGCTCTCACCACTTTCATCTTCAACTCCATCAAACCTGACTCATCTGGTCCAGTCTCCATAGCCACAATCTCTGACGGCTACGACCAGGGCTTCAACTCATCTGGCTCCATCCCTGACTATGTCCAAAGCTTCAAAACTTTTGGCTCTAAAACCATTGCAGACATCATCCGCAAACACGAGACAAGTGATAGCCCCATCACTTGTATCGTCTATGATTCTTTCTTGCCTTGGGTACTCGATGTTGCCCGAGAGTTTGGTTTAGCTGCTTCTCCTTTCTTTACGCAGTCTTGTGCTGTTAACTACGTTTACCATCTTTCTTACGTAAACGATGGAATCTTGAAGCTTCCCGTTGAAGAGTTGCCTTTTCTTGAGCTCCAAGATTTGCCTTCTTTTCTATCTGCTCCTGAATCTTACCCTGCTTACTTAGACGTGGTGCTCCAACAGTTTACAAACTTTGAAAAGGCTGATTTTGTACTCGTTAATACCTTCCAAGAGTTGGAGCTTCATGTTAGACCTTTCTTCTTACAACTTTCTCAACCATGTCATTTTCTTTCTTGTTCATGGCCTAACTACTATGTTTTTTTGTCCTAATTAATCTGTTTTTCGTTACAGGAAAAAGAGTTATTGTCGAAAGTTTGTGCTGTATTGACAATTGGTCCAACTGTTCCATCAATGTACTTAGACCAAATGATCAAATCAGACACAGACTACGATCTGAATCTCTTTGATACGAAGGACGCTGTCTTCTGCACTAGTTGGCTGGACACAAGGCCACAAGGGTCGGTGGTGTATGTAGCATTTGGTAGTTTGGCTGAGCTGAACAATGTGCAGATGGAGGAGCTTGCTTCAGCAGTAAGAAACTTCAGCTTCTTGTGGGTTGTCAGAGATTCAGAGGAGGCAAAACTGCCATCAGGGTTTCTTGAGACAGTGGATAAGGAGAAGAGCTTGGTCTTGAAATGGAGTCCTCAGCTAGAAGTTCTATCAAACAAAGCCATCGGTTGTTTCTTGACTCACTGTGGCTGGAACTCAACTATGGAGGCATTAACCTTTGGAGTTCCCATGGTGGCTATGCCTCAGTGGACCGATCAACCAATGGACGCAAAGTACATACAAGATGTGTGGAAAGTTGGAGTCCGTGTGAAGATAGACAATGAGAATGGGATTGCCAAGAGAGAGGAGATTGGGTTTAGCATTAAAGAAGTGATGGAAGGAGAGAAGAGCGAAGAGATGAAGGAGAATGCGAAGAAATGGAGAGACTTGGCTGTCAAGTCACTCAGTGAAGGAGGTTCTACAGATATTAACATTGAAAAATTTGTATCAAAGGTTCAGAGAAAATAAGTTATCACATGAAGTAGCAAAGATTTCTTATATAGTGTCTTATTGAGTCAGTATTTCATTCAGTGTAATCTTTAAGTTGATTCTTCATTTGGTTACTTCCCAATCTTACAATGTTTTCTACCATATCTTGTCTTCGTTTCAATAGGATTTTCAGGTGTCTGTCATCACTATCCATTTTTCGATTTAACCACTAGTATTTCAGTTACAACGAACAGGACCTCGGCAGATAGAGCCTAGCTCTCTTTTATTACCATGTGTGACCATCTTCTTCTGGCATTTAACATGATTTCTATCAAATAGATCTTTGTTTGAACTAATTTAATAATTAATACATTAAAATAAATGTAATTGATATCGTTTAACGTTATATAATTTGCTACAAGTTAAATGTAGACCAAAAAATATTTTAATATTTTAAGACATAGATTCACTCCTCACCAAATCTATTTACACCATGTTGAGGACCTCTTGTAAGTCTTCCTTTCGTTGTCTGCATAATTGATTTAATAAAGTCTTCCTTTCGTTGTCTGCATAATTGATTTAATAAATCACTTTCTCTGGGATTTCAAACTTGAATCTCCTGTAATCTGCAAGAAATTGCATAGTCTGGGATTCGAACCTCAGATCTGGGTGTAGAAGCCTTAAACCTTAACCATTAGGCTACCGTGCTTCCACTAAGACATCAAATTAGTTAAGAAAGATTTAGTTGCTAGAAATCATGTCGAAAGAAAGTTTGATAACACTTTAAGCTGGACTAAAATAAAGCCAACAAGGCTTGTTTTAATTGACCTCCGCCGTCTCTATCACTGTCATCTGTGTTTGGAAGGTACTATGACTCAACGTGGATCAGTTAAGACATCATCATCTACAACATGTAGTTTCCTCCATAATATTTTTGAAACCTGGAGCCAGAGAATCTCCTGCTAATGGTTTTGAAGTAGGCAACCAAATTAAGATTTATAACTTCTATTTACCATTCCACATGTGTTTTTAATTCTACTACAACTCTGCCACTAAGTTTGCGTCTGAAACATCTACAGAATTCTGACAAAGATCCAAGTTTATTGTTCTGAGAAACAGCCCATGCATGGTGTTTTGTGCTTGATCTACAATGTTCTTTTTTAACGTCATCACTTTCGTAATAATTTGATGTCATCTTAACAATTATTAAGATGGAAAGAATAAAATATTAGTTTGTTTTTTGGTTGTACACAAACAAATCAAATATAACAAATAAATAACTTATTTAATATACATGTTGGACCTGATTTTTTTCCTACGATATATTAATAATGTCATGATTAAGTTCAAAAAAAAAAAATAATAATGTCACCATTTTTGTTCTGGTAAAAAAATAAAGCATTTTATATAATTAAATGTGATAATATTTATATATATATATGTATATGTATATATATAATGAAGTATCAGATGTTTTTTTTTTTTTTGAACTCAAACTTTCATTCAAGAGTTCTAATGGCTCGGTTCAGTTAATACAAAAGCTAAAGACTGTTTTGCCAATCGATCAGCATTGCTGTTTCTCAAGACTGGTAACGAGGTATCAGATATTAGTGAGTGAAGAACAACATAAGAAAGACATTACATAAACAAGTCCTTTTCTTGTTGTCTATGCTTGTAATTATAGAACCGTATAGAATCTTTTCATTTCTTAGAGCATCATTATCTTTATCCCTGTATCTCTGAAGAATTTTTTGGCACAATTATAATTAAAAGAAAAAGATAAATGACAATTAAAAAAAGAAACGTCTCATAATTAAGGAGTAGAAGAAACGTGTCTTAGAGGACACGTGGTAACGTCCAATTGGCAAGGGGTTTAGGAGACGTCACATGTCTCACTCTTTGTCAAAAGCCACCACAAGTTTTTGTCAATTCCCGATTATCTCTTTTATTTCCCACAAATTTTATAGTTTATTTTAAAATAGTACATCAAACTCTTTCCTTTCTTGATCTCAATCTCTTCCTCATTCTTCCAAGATCACAGACGAAACGGCTCAGGTTTTGCTCATTAATTTTTTAAAAAATAAAAAATTAAGTACGATGTATGATTTATTTATCCGAAATTGATTTATTTACTAAACTTAGAGGTTTTTTTCAAAATTGTTCACGTTTATTTTACTAATTTTTGTTTTTATGTTTTAATTTAAAAATCTATGTTAAAATTGTTATCTTTTACTATGTTTAATTTAATAAATAAATTTAAAATTTAAACCAACAACTGAGCTCAGAGGTTTCTTTCAAATTATTCTCGTTTATTTTACTAATTTTTATTTTTATGTTCTAATTTTAAAATCTATGTTAAAACTCTTATCTTTTATTATGTTTTATTTAATAAATAAATTTAAAATTTTAATAAAAACAGTTTCATAATTTGTTTTTCAAAATCTATAATTTAGAAACTTGCAATGAACACCTAAATTTTTAAATCTTTTAACTAAATTTCTTAACTTACTTTTACTACTTAAATTATATTAAAATTTAATTAAAAGACCCTAAATGGATCTTTGGGATAATGATGCTTTTACATACTCCATTTAGGCTTTGTCTCTTATTTTTTTCATCTCTTTAAGGATCATACTTCTCCCAAAATAACAATAAAAATATTTTATGTGGTTTTAAATTTAAATTTTAAGACTTTTTCACGTTTTAAGAAAACGTGAAAAGCAGACGTTGAACACACATGATTTCTCCTTCCATTTGCATTCCTCGCGTCATGTGTATTTGTAATTATCAAAAAAACATTGCTTAACATAGTAAATAATATAGTTTTATATATTTCCTTTTTAAAACACTGAACATATAAGCAAATGCAGAATAAAATCTTTTTTATTCACACATTTCCTTTTCTTGTGGAAGAAAAGCAAATTGATTTTCTCTTCTTATTCCCATCTTTTTCTTAGAATGAAAAGAGAAACAAATCTATCTCTTGGTCTGATTACAACGTTCTTATCAAAAGGAAGAACATGACAAACCTGTCTATATAAGTATTATTCGCATTATCTCCTAAGGCATATTCACTTTGGTTTAAGCAAAACATTTTGAGAGAGATGGAGAAGAAGAGAGGACATGTATTGGCGGTGCCATATCCAACACAAGGACACATCACACCAATCCGCCAATTCTGTAAACGACTCATCTCTAAAGGTCTCAAAACCACTCTCACTCTCACCACTTTCATCTTCAACTCCATCAAACCTGACCCATCTGGTCCAATCTCCATAGCCACCATCTCTGACGGCTACGACGACCACGGCTTCGACTCATCTGGTGGCTCCATCCATGACTACCTCCACAACCTCAAAACCTTCGGCTCCAAAACCATTGCAGACATCATCCACAAACATGAGACAAGTGATAACCCCATCACTTGTCTCGTCTATGATGCTTTCATGCCTTGGGCACTCGACGTTGCCCGAGAGTTTGGTTTAGCTGCGACCCCTTTCTTTACGCAGTCTTGTGCTGTAAACTACGTTTACTATCTTTCTTACATAAACGATGGAAACTTGAAGCCTCCTGTTGAAGAGTTGCCTTTTCTTGAGCTCCAAGATTTGCCTTCTTTTATATCTGTCTCTGGATCTTACCCTGCTTACTTTGACATGGTGCTCCAACAGTTTACAAACTTCGAAAAAGCTGATTTCGTACTAGTTAATACCTTCCAAGAGCTGGAGCTTCATGTTAGAACTCTCTTAGAACTTTCTCAACCATGTTGTTTTCTTGTTCATGTCCTAATGACTATGTTTTTGTCCTAATTAACTAGTCTATTTTTTCATTACAGGAGAAGGAGTTGTTGTCAAAAGTTTGTCATGTACTGACAACTGGTCCAACTATTCCATCGATGTACTTAGACCAAAGGATCAAATCAGACACAGACTACGATCTGAATATGTTTCATTCGAAAGATGCTGCCTTCTGCACTAGTTGGCTGGAGACAAGGCCACAAGGGTCGGTGGTGTATGTAGCATTTGGTAGTTTGGCTAAGCTGAACAATGAGCAGATGGAGGAGCTTGCTTCAGCAATAAGCAACTTCAACTTCTTGTGGGTTGTCAGAGATTCAGAGGAGGCAAAACTGCCATCAGGGTTTCTTGAGACAGTGGATAAGGAGAAGAGCTTGGTCTTGAAATGGAGTCCTCAGCTTGAAGTTCTATCAAGCAAAGCCATCGGTTGTTTCTTGACTCATTGTGGCTGGAACTCAACTATGGAGGCATTAACCTTTGGAGTTCCCATGGTGGCTATGCCTCAATGGACCGATCAACCTATGAACGCAAAATACATACAAGATGTGTGGAAGGCTGGAGTCCGTGTGAAGATAGACAATGAGAGTGGGATTGCCAAGAGAGAGGAGATTGAGTTTAGCATTAAGGAAGTGATGGAAGGAGAGAAGAGCGAAGAGATGAAGGAGAATGCGAAGAAATGGAGAGACTTGGCTGTCAAGTCACTCAGTGAAGGAGGCTCTACAGATATTAACATTGACAAATTTGTATCTAAGGTTCAGACCAAATAAGTTATCACATGAAGTGTATTATTGTGTCAGTCTTTCGTTAAGTGTAATCTTTATGTTCGATTTTTTCATTTGGTTACTTCCCAATCTTACAATGATTTCTACCATAGTATTGTTTTCGTTTTAGTAGTTTTGTTGCTTTCAGTATCTGTCATCACTCATCACTATCCGTTTTTCGACTTAACCACTTTTGTTTGACTCGTTTTGGCATTTCAGTTAGAACGAACAGGACCTCGGCAGATTAAGCCTAGTTCTCTTGCATCACCATGAGTATCAAGATTTTTTTTCTACAATATAGAAGCAATTCATCAAATAAATTTTTATTTATATTGATACTTCAATCTTGTCAAACACATAAATTTTTCATTATCATTTTAGTGATATATGTGAACGAACATTCAATTTGTCTAATAGATTTTCATTTATGAGATAATAAGTATGTAATTTATTTGTGGGCATATAGCTAATATCATGATTTTTATTTTTTGGTCAGAAAATAATAATGAATATTATATGAACTAAATAACGATAATATTTCTAACATATATTTTTTTTTTGAAACACAACCTGATATTAATGCAATCAAAGGTTAGGTGCCAGCCATAATAGCTTCTTCCTCAATCAGACAATGTTTGGCTAGAGTATCGGCCTCTTTGTTCCACTCAAAGAGATCTCATCGACAAAACTTGAAATATCAAATACATCGGAAACAATCCCATAGAACTCTGGGTAAGATTCTTCATCGTTAAACTGCCTTTATAAGCTGAGCAGAGTCCAAGAAGCAATGTATGCGATTGATTCCTAGGTCCTTACAGCATGAAAGCGCCTTTTTCTCAAAGCAAGTCCTTCCGCTACTAGAGCAGATCCAACGTGATGGGCCTGCTTCTTCTTTTCTTGACTGTTTGTCCACTCTCTTGCCATAACCACAGCTTTCGTGAGTGTTTCCTCCGAATACATCATGTATGTACATGTATTTACAATTGATTTTATAAAAAGCATAGTTGACTGGTTTGATTTGATTCGTCTAGGAGACGGATTGTTTATGTATAGTTTGTTTATAAGAAGCAGGCATATTCAAATGGTGTCCACTAGACATTAAGCAATATAGTTATAACTTATAACTTATAAGATTGGTCTTCAATACTGATCCATCAGACATAAAAAAAAAATTGCATAGACTAGCGTCGAAATCTTGGAATTAAGTGAAACATTGAAATTGAATTTAGTGAAAGATACAAAACAATCACACTCTAGATAGCGAACTGTCAACTAGTGAAGAACACAAGAAGACATGATATGAACAAATCGTTTTCTTATTGTCGATGTATTCTTGTAATAATATAACCGTATATAATCTTTTCAATTCTTACTTCATTTCGGTTTACTTCATTACTTATTTTTTCTCTCTTATTTTTTTCACTTCTCCAAAAAAACAATACAACGACGATGACACCAAAACAACAACAATACAATTACAAAAATTTCGATTTTCTGTTTTTATATTTACATGTTAAAGAAATTTTCACCTTTTTGAAAACATGTGGATAGCAAACGGTGGACACAAACATGATTTCTCTTTCCACATACAGTCATCGTGTCCTGTGTATTTGTAAATAAAAATGTGTTTTAATCAATGTTCAAAATTAAGCTACGCATGGATCAGGCAGTGAATGTGGACCTAATAAATTGATAAAAATTGGAGATTAATCGAGAATCAACCGAAAATAAGTTTTGAGTGTGTATAAAATTTTCCGGATATATATATGTATATTAAGATACTTTCGTAAAACATAAAAATGAAATCACATTAGTTTGTGGATATCACGGTTGAGTTCAATGATCAGTACGCAGATTCGAATCTAGACTACCACATTTTGTTTCTTTTATGCCTTTGTTTAAAAGAGTGGCATTTTTTTGTAATTTGGTTTTCATCTTCTCTAAAACATTTAAGATCTTTTTGCAACTATTTGTTATGGCCGTCGTAAGTTATCTTCCCTTTCCCTTGTGAAAGATCCTTAGTCCAGTGGTTTTAATAAAAGTTTATTAATGCTTATATATTAGGAGGTTTAGATTTTGAGTCATGCAATTATACACAAATTCTCATAAAATATGTAGAATTGTCGGTTGTAGAATCGTCTGTAATAATAGAAGAAGACAAACCTAACTATTGGGAATGCAAAATCTAAGAAGGTAAAAAATTGTTTTATATTCAGCAGTGGAAGCTCTGCAATGGGCAATAGAAAGCATGCTTCAACATTCTCCTTGTCAGAGTTTTTGGACGGACTACAAAAATCTGATAGCAATCGTAAGGGAACCTAAAGGCTGGTCAAACTTTACGACAGAATTGGAGAAGTTAAGGACGCTGCAATATGCTTTCCGGACTTCAAGCTATCTCTTATTCCAAAGGCTCAAAACGGAATCTCAGATTTTTAGCTCATGGCGCAAGATGTTTTAATAGGTCGTTTTGTTTTATTAGTTGTTTTATTCCGATTTGGTTATCCAAACCACCTCAAGTTTGAGTAATAGAATAGTTGTTTGGTGTCAAAAAAAAGAATCGTCTGTAATATTTCTTATAGTTTGTAATACCATAATTATCAGCGTTAAAAAGAAAAAGAATATCTTACCTTATTTCATCATTTTCGTGTTTTCTCTTATGTTTTCATGCTTTAAACATGTGTAGAGATGTAATATAAAATCCGATTTCAATCTAATAAACCAAAAGTATACTAAACCATAACTAAATGGATCTACAAAATGCAAAACCTAAAACGATTAGAACCAAATCAAGCAACAACAAAAAGACTTGAACAAGAAGGAGCTAATTGGGCTCCATTACAGATCTGGAAATGCTCTCTAACACAGATATTAAGATACCTGCGAGTTCACCGCCTTCCGACGCCGGTGAAGCAAGAACTCGTAGACATTGTCTCCTCCTTTGGTTTCTTGTGTTTCCCTTTGATTCTTACCATCTTTCTGCTGCGTTTGTTATCTTCTTCAAGTTCTCTTCCGGATCTGACGTTGACGATATATGTGGCTACTCGTTGATCTCAGCTCATTGGAACTGCTCTTTTCTCCAGGGATTCCTGACTTGTCCTTGTGAAAACTTAACTTTTCAACGTTCTCTCTTTGCAAGGATGCTCTCTGCTCTGGGTGTCAGATCTATAATACTCAACCGTCGCTGGCCCTCACATTCGCTTAACAAACTGTACGTTGTACTTAAGGTCGACGGTAGCTTAACTTCTCTTGTGAGTGTAAATCTTGACGCACTGTCAAACCCACCACCCGACTGGTAACTTCAACTCATTCAACCGGCTGCTATGCTCTTCCTTTGTCGGATCCTTACTCTGAAAGGATTTCTATCTGATTCGCTAGTCACCCATGTTCCTGTTCACCGGTGCCTCGTCGCTATCTACTCATTTGTCTCCATCAACGACTCGTCCTCCACGGATGATGAGCTCTCCATCGTCGATGTGCTCACCTATGACAAGCATGTATCTTCTGTACCTCCTAGATCCTCTATCAAACACTACAACTCCTCCAATGCATAATCCAGCTCCGCCGTGTGTTATTCCTCAAGCGCAACTCTCAGATCCGGCTGGAGTATGGCTGATGTCAGCCCTTCACGTTTCACAGCATGAGCCTGATCCATGAATAATATCTAAGATGTCAGTCCTATATCTAACCCTACAGTTGTGGGTAAGGTCCGGTCCATAATTATTTTTATGGATTTGGTCATTTTTGTTAGAGTGATAAGAATATCCGATGGAATCATTGAGATTTTTAACCAAATCTTTCAACTGTTATTGCTTTATCTCTCTTTTCTGAAGAGCTTATTGGTGGGTTTACCATTTTTGATTCTCTCATCCTCCCCTTATGAGGATAGAGGTTTACCATCATACTTGCTTTATGTGAAAGGAGTAAAAGTCTCGGTCTCGTTACTGAGCAGTTTATTCAGCATAAACACTGTTTTGATATCTTGTATACTGGTCTCTAAGAGATTTGAAGATGCAAACGAGAATACTTTCGGGTTTTTTGTAGGTGTAGGTTGGATTTCAACGTCACAACCAAAAGTGACTATCTTTCAGCTGACCGATTTTGTCGTGTAAACTCCATTGACGCATTCAAGCTTTGCTTCAAATTCGATGTCATCTTCGCATGAAAATATATTTGTTTTGGTTTTTTTTATCTTTGTGTTTTATGTTTTTCATCAAAAGGGGTGTTTAATTCTCTTTCTGTGTAACCCAGCATTTTAGTTTAATGAAAGCAACCTGTGTTTCAAATAAAAAACATCCGATTTCAAACTTTTCGACCCAAAACTGAACTATTTTGAACCGATTTTAATGGCCAAGTTGGGGAAAACGCCATGGTCTGCAACAAGTGAATAAATATAAATGGATGGATAAAACCAAGTGTTGTACCGCCGGTTAATCAGACACTCAAGCCGTGTTTTCGAACATGGATTTTAACTTTAAAGTATCGAATAATATTATGGTTTATTTCTTTCTAAAAAACATACTGAACATATAAGCACATGCAGAATAAAATATCTTTTATTACACATTTTCTTGTGGACAGAAAGCAAAATGAAATTTTCTTCTTATTCTCAGTATTTATTAAAAAGAAAAGACAAAAACAAAATCATCTCTTGTTCTTATTACAACGCTCTTAAGGAAGAACCTGACAAACCTGCATTATACAAATATCAGCAGTATCTCGTAAGGGCTAAGTAGGAGAATTTTCATTTTGGTTAAAGAAAAACATTTTGAGAGAGAGAGAGATATGGAGAGGAAGAGAGGGCATGTATTGGCAGTACCATACCCAAAGCAAGGACATATCACACCAATCCGCCAATTCTGTAAACGACTCATCTCTAAAGGTCTCAAAACCACTCTCACTCTCACCACTTTCATTTTCAACTCCATCAAACCTGACCCATCTGGTCCAATCTCCATAGCCACCATCTCCGACGGCTATGACCAGGGCTGCGAGTCATCTTACACCATCCAAGAATACCTCCAAAACTTCAAAACCTTCGGCTCCAGAACCATAGCAGACATCATCCGTAAACACCAGACAAGTGATAGTCCCATCACTTGTATGGTCTATGATGCTTTCATTCCATGGGCACTAGATGTTGCACGGGAGTTTGGTTTAGCTGCGACACCTTTCTTTACGCAGTCTTGTGCTGTAAACTACGTTTACTATCTTTCTTTTATAAACCATGGAAGCTTGAAGCTTCCCATTGAAGACTTGCCTTTTCTTGAGCTTCAAGATTTGCCTTCTTTTTTATCTGTTTCTGGATCTTACCCTGCTTTCCTTGAGATGGTGCTTCAACAGTTTACAAACTTTGAAAAAGCTGATTTTGTACTCACTAATACCTTCCAAGAGTTGGAGCTTAATGTTAGACCTCTCTTCCTACAACTTTCCCAACCATGTTGTTTTCTTGTTCATGTCCTAACTACTATTTGCCTGTCCTAATTAGCCTATTCTGGTTACAGGAGAAGGAGTTGTTGTCCAGAGTTTGTCCTGTGTTGACAATTGGTCCGACTGTTCCATCAATGTATACAGACCAAAGGATCAAATCAGACACAGACTATGATCTGAATCTCTTTGATTCGAAAGATGCTGCCTTCTGCACCAGCTGGCTGGAGACAAGGCCACAAGGGTCGGTGGTGTATGTAGCATTTGGTAGTTTGGCTAAGCTGAACAATGAGCAGATGGAGGAGCTTGCTTCAGCAATAAGCAACTTCAGCTTCTTATGGGTTGTCAGAGATTCAGAGGAGGCAAAACTGCCATCAGGGTTTCTTGAGACAGTGGATAAGGAAAAGAGCTTGGTCTTGAAATGGAGTCCTCAGCTTGAAGTTCTATCAAGCAAAGCCATCGGTTGCTTCTTGACTCATTGTGGCTGGAACTCAACTATGGAGGCATTAACCTTTGGAGTTCCCATGGTGGCTATGCCTCAGTGGACCGATCAACCTACGAACGCAAAATACATACAAGATGTGTGGAAGGTTGGAGTTCGTGTGAAGATAGACAATGAGAATGGGATTGCCAAGAGAGAGGAGATTGAGTTTAGCATTAAGGAAGTGATGGAAGGAGAGAAGAGCGAAGAGATGAAGGAGAATGCAAAGAAATGGAGAGACTTGGCTGTCAAGTCACTCAGTGAAGGAGGCTCTACAGATGTTAACATTGACACATTTGTGTCAGCGGTCCAGAGCAAATAATTTATCTCATGAAGTAGCAAAGATCTCTTCTATAGTGTCTTGTTGGATAAGTCTTTCGTTCAGTGTAATCATTAAGCTGATTCTTCATATTTTAACTATATTAATGATCTTTTTTACATAAACCAAGGAAGTTTGACTTTTCCCATCCAGGATTTGACATTTCTTGAGCTCAAGATTATACTACTCTCATCACCTTTACTGGGTCTCACCTTGCTTACTTTGAGATGGTGCTTCAACAATTCACCAACTTCAAAAGGCTAATTTCTTAGAGCTCGGCCGTCATGTTAGTTCATGTCTTAACAACTCTGTTCCTGCCTTCGTGTCCAAAATACTCTGTTTTTTTTCTAATTGTTGTGCAAATAACTATTCTTTTCCCTGCTTCCTATCATAATTACACTTTTTTTGCACTAGCTGCCCTGTTTGATTCTCTAGCTAATAGTCCATGTCTCTATGTTTTCCTAAATTCATGTAGATTAACTCTACTTTTGTCTACTTCATGTCCTAATAACTCTGTTTGTCATCTTAACTACTATGTTTTGGTTTAATTTCCCTGTTTTTGTTCTTTATGTCTTAGCTATCTTTTTCCCAGCTACTCTGATTTTACTGTCCTAATTACTATTTTCCCCATAACTACTGTCTTTTTCTTGGTTTATAGGAGGATTTGTTGTCGAAAGTTTATCCCTTGTTGCCAATTGGTCCAACTATTCCATCAATGTACTTATACCAACAAATCAAATCAAACACCAACTATGATTTAAACCTCTTTTGACATGAAAGATGCTGCCTTTTGCATTGCATGGCTCAACACTAGGCCACAAGGGTCAGTGGTATATATACCATTTAGGAGCATGTCTCAGCTTAGCAATGTTCAGATGGAAGAGCTTGGTTCGGCGATAAGAAACTCAACTACTTGTGGGTGGTCAGAGCTTCGGGGAAGTCAAAACTCCCATCTTGGTTTCTTGAATCAGTGGCTAAAGACGAAGGTTTGGTTTTGAAATGGAGTCCCCAGCTTCAAGCTATATCAAACATGGCTGTATCAAACATGACTTTTGGGGTTCCCATGGTGGCTATAACTCAATGGACCTATCAACGATGAGATGATTACCAAAGTTTATCCTTTAGGTTACTGAAATAAACTGATGTAATTAATCAATACTTTAAAGGTTGGAAACCATAGCTTTAATACAAAGAATCCTCACTGAGGAGTCCTCAAACATTGAAACAAGTAGCAATATAAAAACAAACAAACAAGTAGCGAGTAAAACGATGTCGTTCACAGATTCATCTGCATCAACTCATCGTTAGACAAGCAGCGAACGGGACGAGATCACTTTGAGGAACCATCTATATATCATGTCATAAGTGTGTCTCTCTTCAGACAAGGAGTGAACGGGATGACGACATCATTAGCTAATCCGTTTGCATTATTGCAAGAAGCCTGAGCCGGTCGGTTGACCAATTGCAAGGCGAGATTCACATTGTCCATTACAATACCGTTACATGGTTTCTCCTTACTGCAATCCAACTTAACCGCAACATCCGTACTCGATGTCCCGTGTATATCTTCATATCTCACATTTGATACTTCAACTCCAGATTCCTGTAATAAAACATACAAAGTTAAATGACTCAATATATGAGAAAATAACCATTAAAATCTTGAACTTGCAAATTAAAGCAAAAAAAAACTTCAACTCGTGTTTAGCTAAAAAAATCTTCAGCTTTCAAATATTGGTTCTTTTAACTCTTATATTTTGTTGATTCGGCCATTTAAGAAATATGAATAGTCAACTAATAAAATCGATTAAAAATAAACGTTTGTTAACTCTCTAAACGACATCATTTTAAAATTATTTTACCTGGTTAGGAATAGGTTTGACAAAACAAAAATGACTCAATATATTGAACTAAGGGTATAAGAATAGGTTGATTAAATTCTTTTTACCTGGTTAGGGCAAGGTTTGACAAAACAATAGTGTTGGTCTATGATGATCGGGTTCTTAACCATCTTCATATTAATATGTTGAAAAACGATGTTTCTAGCAAAACTCTTGCTATCTTTGGCCCATGTCTTAATCCTAACTCCATTACTAGTTCCCGTGAAATCCACGTTACTCACAGTCACGTCCTCCACTCCTTGTTCCTCCTCTGCTATCCCAAGGCTTCCGATACTGCATTAGAGGAGGATCCACAAATTAGAGATCGTTTGTAATACTAAGTAACTTGTATGGCAAGAAATGATATTTTGATTACCTGATACCGTGGCCTGGACCGCATTGGATCCCTTGTATAGAAACATGAGTGGATCCTGGACCAATGGAGATACAATCATCTCCAGTTCCAATTCTCGAGTTAGTGATACTGACTGAGTGAGATGATTGTATATGAATCCCATCGGTGTTAGGGCTATCAGCAGCAGCAGAAACTTTAACGCCGTCAATGTTCACGTTATTGCAACTGTTGATAACTATATGGAATTTTTGACTGTTTATCGACGTTAATCCGTTGATATTGATGTTATTCGACCCACTAAACAACAAAGTCTGCAAAAAAAACATTTACAAATTTTATTAATAAAATAAACGGCAAGTATATTAAGAAAGTTTGTTGTTTCTTGTGATTCAAGCAAACCTTGGCGCCGATAGGGCAATTGCTACCACCATTGTTCTTGCAATTCCACAAACTAGAACCTTGCGCGTCAAGTATTCCACCATAGATTGAAACATCAGTGACACTCTCGAACCAGATCCACTGTTCTGAGCTTGAGATAACTCTGTAATCTTCTGGAGCAATCATTGATCCGGCTATACGAATAGATATTGGAGCGTCCGTACACTTCTTGCCTTGGAACACAAGGTTTCCGACCAAGAACCTTCCTTTTGGTACGATAATAGTTGTTGGATTAACAGAGGCACAAGCGACTTGCCACGCGGCTAAGAAGGCTTTGGTTGAGTCTGTTGAGCCATCTGGTTTAGCTCCGTAGGTTAAGACGTTGATGAATGTGGTTGGAGTTGGTTTGGCTATTGATGAGATTATGATGAAATCAAGAAATATGAGAGCCAAAGGAAGAAGAAGACATGATGTTTTGTAAATCATTTTTTTGTGTTTTTACAAGAGAAGGTTAGTTTCTTGAGGATGAAGGATAATGCAGAAGAAGGTGCGTGAGAGGGGAATTTATAGGAAGTTTATGTTGGTAACGTAATGATTAATTTTGTGGCAAAGAAGAACGTAGTGAAAGATGATTGATTTTTATGGAAGTTTTTTTATTTCATTTATTTATGAATAAAATTGTGTCAACTTGTACCCACATTCTGTAATATAAATATGATTGGTTTATATAAGAACTAATATGAATTATTCACGAGATAAACTTACGTTAGCATTGGCGGAAGGGTCGAACATGAAATTTTGGAAGGCTTAAGTAATTTAGTAAGTAATTTATTTTTAACAATTTAAAATTTTATGTTTAACTCGAAAAATTGGAGCCTAAACTCTAAAGCCAATCTCTCACTTGTATGTTCATAACCGGCTCTGATTGGCGTTAACTGTAAATGTGTACGAAATTACAACATTAAAATTTGACAGAGATTTACGAGTGATTTGGGGTTTATTGAATAACTAGTAAACTAACTGATGAATATGTATTTTGGTTATTATTATTATTATTATTATCCAATATGAACTAAGTTTAATATTAGTGATTATGAATTACATTGACATATGTATACATATGTCAACATCATGTTTAAGCTCTTTGATTTTTTTGTAACTGTTAAGTTCCATGATTTTTCCGATCACTAAAGCAATATGTTTAGTAGTATGCAGATTTTGGGTTGCTAAGCAAACTGAATTCGTAGATATAAGTCTATTTTACGGTTCATTTGAATATACGAAATAAAAATCTATCTGTGGACATAAACATCTCTTTAGAAATTAGTTTGAACCTGTCTATAGGTTTGGGATATTCTCAAGGTAGGAAAAATAAATTTCCAAACTCAGTGGTGAATAACAGAGAATCATGTTATTCGAATTGCATACTAAGCTTACGTATATAAGTGTTTTTAAGTAAGCATGATTAAATGGAATTAAAATCACTTTAATAAATTTCATGGTCAGTGGATAAAGGTCAGTGGATAAAGGGTTGGATTGCTAGACTTTAGCCAAAAACTAAGGGAAATTTGGAAAACAATGGTTGATTTTAGATGAAAGTGGATTTACCAATCGAGACACGATGGATGATGTTTTTTTAGCAATATGAATAAGAAACCTAGAATCATCCTGGTAACCCAACCATGTGGAGATGCACATATCAAAACATTACATGAAGTATTAAATAAATGTAATAATTGTAAAATACAGGAAACATGCATTAAACAATGGATGTATCATTTTCTTGTGGTGCCACGAGATTCGTATATCGTATGCGTCAAATTTACACTTCATTACGTAAGATTCAGTTTCTTGAATTTTTATACAAGTAATATCTTTGTTTTTTGTATGTTCAAAAAAATATTATTTGCTTTTGGCCGGTCAGAAACATCATCAATTTTGTGAAAAAATCAATTTTGTGGACTACGTTCAATGAAACAAGAAAAAAAAACTATACAACTTTCATATAGTAAAATTGATATGTATCAATAACAAGTGGTAGTATTTAATATCTATGAATATTCCACTTTGAAATTTAAAACTTGTATTTTTCTCAATTTTTTTTTTTAAAAAGTTGAATTACAGTGACTTAAAATCATTACACATTTTCTTTACATAGAAGAGCAAAATACGGAGCCACTAGCTAGAACAATGCAAGCCTCATTTGTCAACCGAAACAAAACCAGCCACCATCGTAATACAAACACAAGGAAATGGCGCGAAATTGAGGAGGCTTGTCTTTTAATATTTTTGTATTATTTACAAAAATGCAACTGTAAAAATATATATAAAACAATAAAGAAAAACTCAACCTGTAACTCAAAAAATTAAGTCCTCAAAACAGACGTTTAAATTTAATCAAAAACATAACTTACACAACACATATCAAAACCATCAATGGTTGCAATACACTATATAATCTACAAAGCAAGGCCAGGCTCTAGGCTCAAGTGTGCCTTCAACCGCCACAGGCTCATGCATTTTTAAGTTCCCTCCGTGTGATCCCGAGCCATACGTATTGGAACATAAACAAGTGAAACTATAATTTACAATATCACTACTTATAAACTTTTAAGTAATTAATCTTATATAATATTTTTGTTGTTGTCAAAGGCAGTTTGGCTGAAGAAAACCGGCTTCGATTCCTCCTGCGTGAACACAAGCCGATGCAGCCGGTTTATTCCGGTACGTTAATTTAACATCCTCAAGTCTAATTCCGGTACACGGTTTCTTTGGACTACAATCAAGTTTCACTCCAACTTCAGTCGCCGATGTTCCATGTATATCTACGAACAACACATCGCTGATTTTAATCCCCGAAACCTACAAAAACAAAAATAAAAATATAATTAAAACTCTAATAATAAATGTATTTATATTAATTAAATTAAGCTAAGTACCTGGCCAGGGCAATTTTCGTTACGAGGACAATAGTTTTGGTCAATAAGGATTGGGTTCTCTACGTTGTTCATTACACAATGTTGAAAACGGATGTTCCTAGCGAACCCACTACTGGGCCTGGCCCATGATTTGATCCTCACTCCGTTGTCTGTTCCGGTAAACGTCACCGTTTTAACTGTCACGTTCTGTACACCTGCCTCCACGCTATCTTTCCCCAGGCTCCCAATGCTGTAAATGCAAATATCCCATCCAAAATATTTTGTTAACTTTTTTTTTTTGAGAAAAAAAATATTTTGTTAACTTTCTTCTATCAAACTAACTGGTATATCAATGCGTATCAATGAAACATATAGTTTTATTATATTATCTTGTTTGTTATTGATCAAAAAATGTTTAATCATTTGTTAAAAAAAAAAGAAATTTAGAGACCATGTGATATATTCCCTCCATTTCAAAATGTTCCATGTTTTAGGTTTTTAATACATATTAATAAAACATATTAAATCTTAACATTAAATGTATAATTTTTGTGATTAACTATTTTCAATAATTTTTAACCAATCAAAATTTAATAAATACAATTATTATTCTTAAAATTTATAATTTATTATTATTACCTACTAAAAATTGCATTGAAAAAATAAAAATATAACTTTTTGAAACAATTTGTTTTACTAGAATATGAATTATTTTGGAATGGAAAGAGTATATAATAGTTTTTTAAAAAAATTGGAGACTACAGTATGTGATCAAAACTGGCTCTATGTTTAAATTACCATGAAATTATACAATATGAATGTATATATATATTTACCTGATGCCGTGACCAGGACCACATGCAACATTTTCAATCCATAAACCATTAGTTCCTGGACCGATAGAGACACAATCATCGCCGGTGGAGATTTTTGTATTGAAGATAGAGACGGTGGAGGAAGACTGAACGTGGATACCGTCTGTGTTGGGGCTGTTTCCTGCGGCTAATACTTTGACTCCTTGGAGCTTTACGTTGTTGCAACCATTGATGACGACGTGGAACATCTGGCTATTGAGTGACGTCAGCCCCGAAACGACGACGTTGCTTGAGCTCTGAAACCCTATTGTCTGTTGAATTCACATGATAACAACCGTCTCATTTATCAGTTAAATTATACTATATGATATTGATATATGAATGCATGGTTGGTCACTTGGTCCATGTGAATTAGGAATGGTGGGATTATTTTTAAGAAATCGTTAAAACTTCGTAATTCAGAAAAGTGTAACATTAGTTATATAATTCTTATCATGGAAATGTCATTAGCATTGACATTAATGTTTATAAATACTTTCTCCGTCTTATAATATATGATATATTTTTTTAAAAATTGTTGTTTCAAATATAAAACGTTTTAACATTTTTATGTTGTTTTTATTTTATTAAAAACTGTTCAATCAATTATATTTATCATTTTCAATGATTACTTAAATTATTTTAAATTTGTACGTTACTGATGTTTTTAAAAGAAAAAAAATATATTTTTGTGATTTTATACATATCTTATATAGTATTATAAAACATAAAGATCTTTCTACGTACCGTGGCTCCGCTGGGGCAATTCTTGCCGGATTTTTTACAATCCCATAGAGAAGTTCCTCGAGCGTCAAGAACTCCGCCGTAGACAGTGACGCCGTCGAGATGCTGGAAAAAAATCCAGTAGTCTTCATTTCCTATTACTCGATAATCAGCCGGAGCCACCAATGTACCATCGATACGGAACGTAACAGGCTTAGGCTTGCACTTGGAACCGTCGAAGTTAAGGCTCCTTAACAAGAACCTGCCTTTAGGAACTACAATGGTTACTGGACGAGACGAGGCACAAGCGGTTTCCCAAACCGCTATAAACGCTTTAGTTGCGTCTGTTTTTCCGTCAGGTTTAGCTCCGAAAGACAAGACATTGTAGGATTGAGCAGAACAAGAGGAGATGAAGAAGAATACGAAGAGGACAAGAAGTGAAGCCATTGTAATGTCGCTAACGTACGTACGTACACTTGTTTTAGAGATACTTAAAGAGGGTGAGAGAGAGAGAGAGAGTGGAGTAGTGCGGTAGTGGTGCTGGTGTGGGAAGTTGTAGCGGTTATGAAACGTATTTATAGTGTTTGTGATGTGTATGAAGGGATTCTTTGTTTGTTTTGTTTAATTTGTTTATTTACTAACTTTTGAAATTAAAAATGATTATTGGATTTGGCATGAACGTAAAGCAACTAGGTGCGAATTTGTTTTGCATGATTGTCATTATTCAAGTCAGCGGCTATCAATGTAGATGATCAATAGAATTATTAGAGCAATGCTCAACTAAAAAATGAAAAATAAATAGACATGACAAACTACATTTTTCAATGCACGATGTTTCAAACTTTCATTTGAGTTTAGTCCTGAATTTACAAAAGAACTACTATTAACATAAATAATCTTATCTTTTACATAATTTAGTTAATTTGTTTGAAAGTTTAACGAACATCGATCTTTTATTTTCCAAATTAAAAACGCATACCTTTTTGTTCTTTACAACGCAAGCAAAATTAAATCTTTGAAAATAAGTTTATATAAATAGTTTTACCAAAAAAATTATATAAATTATATCTAGTGTGAAAGAGAAATCAGGAGAAGTAGAATAAAAGATAGAAAAGTGAAATTCCAGGGGTTAATATATTTTTTATTGGAGAAATACACGAAACAACGTACGTGGAAATGCGAAGAGTTCGTTAATTCATGAGAAGAACACGCAAAGTCTTTGCACTTTTGGCTGCACCTCCAGCGTGATGATCAAGCTGCAAAACTAAATTTCTTTTATTACATCTACTTTATTAAAATAGTGTATTAGCGAAGATCACGAGTATGGATAACAAATTCGTTTTAGACTTTTGATGAAATGATTTTTTTTTCTCGTGAAGTTGCTTATGATTAATGTTTCTCTAATCGTGCTCAGGTACCTAAAGTTTCCTTTCCGTACTAAACGTCTGCACAATGCAGAGCATTATATTTATTCATTGTGATAAAGTTAGATCTTGAAAGTATTTGTAACACTCGACCTCTTACGATTAATGGGTCTTTCATGTCCGATCATTTGGCATGTGGACTCTACTATGTGTGATAGACGGTGTATTAAGTTTTCGGAGGTATTCTGAAATTACTATATGACATTTTTTTGTTATTTGGTCTCAT
The DNA here is from genome assembly GCA_012274485.2 of Sinapis alba. NCBI lineage: Eukaryota > Viridiplantae > Streptophyta > Magnoliopsida > Brassicales > Brassicaceae > Sinapis > Sinapis alba. The sequence goes on along the minus strand of MU106186.1, from coordinate 43,078 downwards.
TCACTTTCCGATAGATCATTCATCATTTCGCTTTTCTAACTCAATCACATTTAACTTTAGAATTTAGTTAGATATATAATTAAAAAGACATGCATTTTGTGACATAAGTAATTAAATCAATTTTTAATATTTTTTACGTATATTACAAACCGGGATGTTACGATATAATATGTAGCTATTCTATTAATGTCTTGAAAGTATTTTTGTATCTGACCCATCAGAATCCATGGAGAAAAAGTAGAGGCAAAGAACTAAGTGATAATGTGATGAGTGATTGTATTGCTTTCATAACTTCATCAATAGACATATTTTTTTTCTATTTATATACGTGAAAAAAGAAAACAAAAAACAGATTAGTTACATAATTGAAATATTAATAAAAAATAATCATAGGGATTGTGATTGAAGTGAAATCATATTCTTATACGCTTTCCCTTTATAGTAAGTATGGTAATTAAACCAAATAAGAATTTGTTGGTGTGAGAACTGCTGACTTGGTCCAAAACAGTTCGTCAAATTTATGTTTTGTTAATATGTGGGATAGTGGAACACTAGGTAACTCTTTGAAAAAGAGAAACCAGGGATTGAGATCAATTTTTCTGTTTTGTTTCCTTGCCTATTAAACAAATGGACTCAATGAATAAATGCTGAAATAACCCGTCAAATTTAACGTATATAAACGGTTCTCTCTTTTAGGTTTGAGTGTACCCTAATTCGTATACCTTAAGGTAGCAACCAAGTGGTTTAAGCCATTTGCTTATAGATCCTTCATCCTTGGCAATATTGTTGATTCAAATCGTTAACTTAAACACGAACAGATCAATGGTTGAAAAAGAACGAGGAACCTAATATTTAATGGCCACGACTCACGTTAGTATGCTTGCTACCTATGTAATATGCGTGATGATTTATGGACAGTGGGGACATAATATCAATGCATGTGGCCAGTTATAATAGCAAGATTGGCTTTAGTGACCAAACATTTTTTTTTTAAACAAACCTTGTTGTTTTGCCCAAAAAAACGAGATTATACTCTTTTAGAAGGAATAAAAGTGAAAATTCATTAAACATATATAATTTTTTTGAATTTTAAGTGAAGACATCTCTAATTCATAATACTATTTTAGTGTCAAAACCAGACTGTTTTAATGTAGTTTAACACTAAAAATAAGTTACTCTCTAACCACCCACCAAACTTAAACTAAAAACAATTTTATAATATTATATGTATTTATATTATTATTTATTTAATTGTATATTTTATTAATAAAATAACAAATAATATTTTAATAGAGATGAATATTGTTTTATTGTGGTGAATAGTATCATACCAAATTTGGTGTAAAATTGTGACGTTGTACTAAAATTGTGTGATTTTTAGTATTGGATTAGAAAAAGTTTTTATGTCAAAATCACATTAAAATAGAGTATTACTATTGAGTTGGAGATGGCTTAGAACTGTATATTAAGATCTTGAATCAAGTCACCATGAGCTCGATGAAGAAGATGACATGAAGAAAAATATGAACTGTATTTATTTCCTTAAACACTAAAGTTTGTTACAATCAGTTTATATAGTTGCTTCTATTTACATCAAACCGGAAGCAAATTAAATAACCGGTATAAACCGAAGAACTAAACTATCTAACCATCCTAATACTCTATTTTATCGAAAAATAGGAAAGATTATTTGCATCTCGTGTAAATATAGCAAAAGAAAAGAAAAGAGTTTATCCTAAGGTAAATAATAATCAAATTATTCCTGAAATATGTTACTTTGTGTTCCCACTCACCATAAATCATCCACGTATGTTACTTAGATGATACGAACAAAGTTACATCATCAATCCTCGAGTAATTTGTGTAAGAATTAAAATTAATCTCTTGATTCTCTTCTGAAATATATGTGATATAAAAGGTTAACGATGGTGGAGTGGAGCAACATGGTTACGTTACGGAACGTGACAAGTGGAAAATAATACGGAGGAAATATTGGGCTAATTTCTTTACCAAAAGAAAAAGAAAAAAAAATGGGCCAATGATCACACCGAAAGGTTCTTCAAATCTCCCATATTAAATGTTATCCTTATACTTCAAATGTTTTCTTAAGTCAAACATTTGATTAATCATATTTTTTTCAAGTTCATGCACTTCAATTGGCGTGCTAATGGAGAGTTAATAAGAAATATAAGATGAAATGATCAATTAAGTTATTAACTAGTCGACTATACTTTTTCCAGTAATTCGTTATATAATCAAGGTCAATGGAAGGATCTTGATACGCCGTATTAATACTAGTTGCATGTTCAGGATCGAAGTTGAGTGTGACTCAATCTTTTATTATGCCTAGATGAATGGTGCTCTGAAAACTTGCGTACGTAAAATAGGATAAGCTTGTAGCCTAAGTTATTTGCGTTGTTAATCCACTCTTAATTATATGTTAAGTTTATCAATGTCTTAGAAAGCCCTTAGATACGGCCGATTAACATCTCACGCTTAGTCGTATGCGCAGACGACGTCTAAATAGAATCACACAGATATATATATTTTTACATAAAAATATAAATATATAATTAATATATACATTAGTCTAAGAAACTTAACATAAAAATATATCTCAAATATTATTTTTGTATAAAAATACATTTAACATGTATAAATATAAAAATAGAAATTCTCTTAAAAACTTTAAAATGAGTTTTCTCACCCAAAACAGCACATAAAACAAGATCAAAAGAGATTTCATTAAAGAGATAAAAGACTATTAAATATATGCTTTATATATTTAATTATATAAATAAATAAAAATTATAAAAAATATTTTTATTATTTTAAATAATATGGTTTTGAATTCGAACTTTTTTATTTTGAAAAAAAAAATTCAAAACTTTATTTTGAAAGTCAAATTTTCTTAAACTACTTTGAAAAATTTATTTTAAATTTTTAATATTTTTTAAATCCTAACCCCCACCCCTCAAATCCAAAGTCTAAATCTATATTAATTAATTGTATGAGTCTAAATGTTTATTTACCTATTTAATAAAACATTTTTGTTATTTTGACACATATATATTTGAGAATAAAAAAAATTATTGCCATTCTAAGAAATTTCTGTATGTAAAATTATAAAAATATTTAAAATACTGTTTGTGTGGTAGTATTGTGAGTCTAGGGAAAGACGGGTAAGAAGTTGGAGAACAGAACATAACGTTGGTGAACTCTAATTATTTTTTTCCGGGTTCGGATAATGGTGTTCGGATCAAGACATGGGCTAGACGAAGCACCTGTTTTGTGAGAACCGTTTTGTTTCAGAACCTGGTCAGGAAAAAACGTTTAGAATCCGATCATTGTTTGATCAGAATTATTGTCCCACTTATCAAGATTGTCATAAAAATATAAATTGTAGGGTTCTGGAGTGAAGATTAGTTTGTATAGAAACATTCAAGGAATGTCTCGAACACAACAAGCTTTGACGTTTGATTGCAGTTGCAGTAATCCGTGCCAAACAATTAAGATTGCATGATTTTAAGCTAACGTTCAAAGGTCGATCCGCTATTTCTACGTGTGCGAATATTAAAGAAGTTAAGGCTGGTGTGGTGATGCCACAAGGTTGTCTTTGATTTCATGAATCTAAAGGGTTATTATTACGACTAGGTGTTTCGATGACATTTCACCGTGGTAGGTGCATGCAAGAGTTTGCGTCTGTGATTGAGTAGTAGTTTTTTTTTTTGTCTAAATGTGTATCTATCTTGTGAGGTTTACTTTGCAAAAAACTGTAACACTACGACCATTCATTGGTTAATAGATTTTTCATGGTCTGTGGATTCTGTCCCATGCGATAAATAGTGGGTTAATTTTTTAAAGATTCGAAAATTTTGTTTTACTGAACTTGCAAGCACATCATGACTTTTCTTTGTGCTTTAGCATCACTTGCATGATACCGCGAATCATTTTTCGTTAGGTCATCCATTATTTTCATTGTTCTAACTTAACCATATGTTTAACTCTGGAATTTTAAATAGATGTATGACCGAAAAGGTAAATGTACTTTAGTGACATTAGTAGCCAAATCAATTATTTTAAGTTTTTCCAAATATACCACAAACCAAGATGTTACAATTCACATCCTCTTAAAGAATGCAATGTCTCTGTTGTGCATCATAACATGTTTCAACATGTCTTTTGGGTCAGAACAGTGATGGTTAACCAGGTCTGATACCACTTGTAACGCTCTTACCATTCACCGTTAATAGACTTTGCACGCCCGCTCACTCGGCATGTGGACCTCATCTCGTGCGACAGACAATGGGTTCAGTTTTTGGAAGCTCGAAATTCTTGTTTTATTGATCCTACAATTACCACATGACTTTTTCCTGTGCATTAGCCTCATTTGCACAATATCGCGAATCACTTTTCGATAGGTCACCTATCTTTCCACTACTCCAATCCAAACACGATTAATTTTGGAGTTTTGAATGGATATATGACCGAAAAAATAAATGCAATTTGATAACATATCTAATCAAATCAATTTTCTGAAGCTTTTCCAAATATACCACAAATTTGAAAGGTTACAAAAACATTAATATAAATTTCTTATATATAATTTGTCTATTCTGATTTAATTATCTAAACCACCTCAAATTTTTTGTTTTACTTTTTAATTAATGTATTGAAGATGAGATTGTAACTCATTTAGAGTTATATCCAGCATTCAAATCAAGGATTCATATCCGTAAACCCCGAAAATGCAAACATATAAAATCAAAACTAAGCAAAAAGACTGAACCAAAAACATTGAAATGGTGATCCTAAGCTTACATACATATGATTAAGCGAAACTCAAAACATTATGAATGTTAAAAATGAAAAGAGTACAAAATAAAGTTGGTAACTGAATGTAAAATACAAACAAGTCAGCGTTGGTATATTCTACAGTTTTAAGTAGGTTCGTACTTAATGTATATTTACTGATCCCTTGAAACACAAGTCAACGTTTGTTGTTGCCACTCCGGCTCTCCTCTCCCGTTGTTGACGAGTTACTACTGTTCTTCTTTCCACTCTGGCACTTGTATGAGGTCGTGTCTTCTTCAATCTTGTTCCCACTTTGTGACGTGTAAGAACTTGTATCTCCTTCGTTCTTCTTCCCACTCTGAGACTTGTGTGAGCTTGAATCTCCTTCACTCTTTTTTTGAGGTTTGGAGCTTGAATCTCCATCACTTTCCTTTTGAGAATTGGAGCTCAAGTCTCCATCATCTTTCTTCTGAGACTTGGAGTTAGAATCTCCATCGCTCTTCTTCTGAGACTTGGAGTTGGAATCTCCATCACTCTTCTTCTGAGACTTGGAATTGGAATCTCCATCGCTCTTCTTCTGAGTCTTGGAGTTGGAATCTCCATCGCTCTTCTTCTGAGACTTGGAGTTGGAATCTCCTTTGTTCTTCTTCTGTGACTTTGAGCTGGAGTCTCCATCACTCTTCTTCTGAGACTTGGAGCCAGACTCTCCTTTGTTCTTCTTTTGAGACTTGGAGCCAGAGTCTCCTTCATTCTTCTTCAAACCCGTGGATTTGGAGTTAGATGGGATGGAGTCAACCCTAAGATTCTTAGCCGAGAAGCAGTGACGAACATGGACCTTATGGCACACAGTCTCAGTTGAAAAACTTCCTTGCACATTCACAACAAGTATTGCTTCTTTATCCCATGTATCCTCACACCACCAATTCTCAGGAATCCCATCTACAAACTCCTCCAATGTATGAAACTCTTCATGGTGAACCGTGACCTCCACGGAACTATCCGGTTTTATAATTCCTGCAGCTGGCATCACCTAAAATAAAATAAAAAACAAGACCAAACACTTAACAAGACAAGTCTTAAGAGAATCTTAATCAAGACTTTGATCGTTGTTGATACCTCAAGCCACCGTGGAAAACCGAATGAGAGAAAAGGATGTAACTCCAACTTATCTTCATCTTCTCTCAATGTACTATGACCTTCACATATGATCCTGAACGCAGCATTCTCCTTGACACATTTGTTGGTGATGCGAAGCACGAAGGTATCTTGGTTCTGGAGAACAATGTTGTTGCTGCTAACAACTGTCTCCGGAACATAACGTAAGTCGTTAAGCAACGCTATGACTTTCTCATTGGTCCTGATGATTCTCCCAAACTCTTGTCTCCTTACTGATCTATCAACATGCTCTATCTTCACATGGAACTTGCAACGGACCGGTTTGTGATCGCTCTCTGTCACGTCCATACAAGCATCGTACCTGTCCATAACACGCGCCATAACAAAATTGTTATGTTGATTATAGAAGTGTCTTAAATCTCAGTACACCAGTAAAAATGCATTTAGTAGATATTTGTCTCAATCGAGTTTTCTCTCTAGATCTAGATGCTTTGCTTTCTTTGTATTAGTTCTCAACATATTAGAAAACTCTTGAGAAGATAAGAGTTTAATATTTGTAAGCATGCAAGAAAAGCTTACATCATGATAGAAGCAACTACTGGACAGTCTAGACTGCATTCAGATTCTGGACTGGTGCGTGTGTCTCTGTATATTACTCTATCACACCATGCAGGAATCCGTTTTTTCTCCCCTGAATCATAACCTGAGGAAGAGAGGTTTGTCGATAAACTTTATAACATTTAATATGCTACAAAACACTTGGATACAAAATGTTTATGTGTACCTCCTAAGCCAGGCCGGTGTCTTTCAAACTTATAAGTTGGAGGGAAAGTGATTATAGCTTCACGCATTCCTTGGAAGACTTTTCCAGCTTTCATCTCTGCTCTGAGCTGATCTTTTTCTCTAAGCCAATCAAAGCTTCTTTGTGAGACAAAGTCTCTAGCTTCATCATATGATATATCAAAGAGCCTGTAGTTGAAATCACCAAAAAATACAACCATGTCTGCCTCTGCTAGGTCTTGTTTCGTCTCTTCCGTGTTGACGTTTACATTCTGCACAAAGTTTGATGAGTGTAAGGCAAGCAAGAAACTAGACATGATGAAGAACAAGAAGGGGGCTTACATTTGCGCTCTTTGTGGTATGAGAACATGTAGTCACACCAGCTGCAAAAGTTAAAAGACATGAAATATATACATGTTGATGCCTTCAGTAAAGAGAAGAGAGGTAAAAAAGTAGGAAGAGAGATATACCAGCTGGTGCATTATTAGCATTTGATGACCGAGAGAAGGACATTGTTTTGTAGATGTGATCAAAATCAGCATTTCTGCGGTTTACAGCTTCTAGATGTGCGGCCAAGTGACAGTTTATGAAGCACATGATCCTATCAAAGACCCTTATTCTCAAACCTACACCTCCCTAATATACAAAAGTAAATCAAGTGGCATGCCTAGAACAAAACGCTAGAAGCAAAGGTAATGAGACATAAGAAATGCATACCTTGTTACCAATTGCACGTCCAAAACCACATGGAACCGCTGCAACATCAATGTCTCCTACATGTGTTCTCAGATTCTTCCTCACCCTGAATCAAAATCAAAAACATTTCAGGACACCATCATGGTTACTTGTCCACTGGACAAGGTATCTCATGGATTGTTTTAAAACTCACCAAAGTGATATGAGCAAACCAGCTAACTGCCTTGATCCCATGCGTTCAAAGACTGCTTTCTCATCTAAGGTCTTCCCTATTGTGTCTATCCAGTACTGCCCTATTGAACTCCCTTCATTTCCTCCTACCTAATATAGAATCAAAAAGAGGTTAAGAATAACATAACTAACCTATTGTCTCTTTCAACTACTGTCTCACCGATTCTTTAGCTGCTGACATTGCCAAAAAACCAGCACCCATCTCTACTTCTTGCAAACCTACAACAAGGATACCAACATCTGACGCTACAGAGCCTAACCAAGACATAAGTGCATCATGTGAAGCTTTTCCCTGGCCAACATTCCATGAACCGATCAGAATCCTAACACTGTCTGTCTGTGCATATGTCCGTTCTTTTTCAGACAGTTCTGATCTTATTATCCCATCAAGAGGTCCAGGAGAAATCACATGCCATCCACGTATACCACCATGAGTGGCTAAGCTGAAAATGTAGCCATTAGCTGCTGCCATCTTTATCACTGCATTATTATGTGCAACCCATCCTGCTATAAGGTTGCCTTCAAGATCAATAATCTGGATGTGACCACTAACATAACCAATGTATATTCTTTCTCCAAAAGTGCAGAAACACAACACAGCACACTGATGGTGATGGAAATCTTGCAACCGGTTTCCATTACCATCCCATTGCACAAGCAAACCATTTGTGCAACCGGTCCAAACCATGCCATCTCCGGCTAATACTATTGCTTCTGTTCTTCTAGAATCTTCGTTTGCTCCTCCTCTTGTTGCAACTCTTCTAACAGCATCTGCAGCTCCCATTATAGCATTCCTTGAACGTTGCAAGAATCCATGTGGCTTATCCTTTTTAGAAGTGGAAGCAATCTTAACCTTTGTCTCATCTTCTGGTGGCTGATCCTGCCCTGATGGCATTTCGACCCGGTTTTCTGTTTGACCTTCTGTGTTGAAAACTTTAAGCAGCTCCTTTGTGCGACCATCCCTGCAAAAAGATATTGACCCCTTTAGAAAATCACAGCCAAGAGACAAAAGTATCATATTTTGAACTCTTATGTTTCAGTCAATACTAACCACAAGGAGAAGGTGTGTAGCTGAGCAGCCCATACTTTAGATCTTACATTATCAGCTAACAAAGATTTGACTTCAGAGGAAGATATGCTACAGTTACCATTAGCAGTAACTTGAGCTCTGAGATCAATCCCTGACTTCTCCACCAACAAAGCAGCCATATGTTTCTCCTCTAATCTAATCGAAAGTGATTTCTCCATAGTTTCCCATGTCCATATCTTGATCATTCCACCTTCTGAACATGACCACAAATCACCTACATTTTCCAGTTACAAGCTTATGGATTAAATACTGAATTTAACCATGATTAGAAATAAAATAAGACTGAGAGAGAGATTACCATAAGAACTCATGATTATAGAATTTACAGGACCCTTATGAGCTTGCCAAGAGAGGCCTTCATCGAAAGGAGTATCATCATCCTCACCATCACCATCACCATCATTTTTATCATCAGCTCCATGATCCATCTTCCATGACATAATCTTACCATCCTTGTGACCACTCCAGACAAGCCTATTCCCATTGTCAACCATCAAACAAGTGGTGGGAGAAGTACTCGCCGACTCGTGAAACGGTGCAGCATCCTCATCTCCTCTCCTTACACGGCCGCTTAGACCACACCCTGGCTCAAACGCGTCATCAAAGTTCCAGAACCTAACACCACTCTCTTGTCCAGCCCACAGTTGTGTTCCTGTACAAGCTATGTTCCTCAAGAATCTCCCAACCTGAGTCTCCTTAAGTGGATGTGGCCTTAGCTCTAAGCAAGGAGGACGCGCCGAGTGCAAGGGAGACCGCGTGGGGACTTTGAACATCCCCACGCCGCCTCCTGAGCCTACAAACTCTGGAAGGGGCTGAAAATCTTCTCCGATCTCAGGCTGATGTGTGATCAAGTAATCATCGGAATCGTTGATGTCTCCGGTGAAAGGAAAGGAAGAGGAGTTGATGGTGGTGGCGTAAGGGTAGAACTCGTCATCGGAAGAGTCACCGGAGATACTGCAACCGGAGATGATCTCGGTGATTTTGGGGATATCATCGAGGCTATGCTGTTGGCGGTGGCGGTGGTGACGGGCTTTTTGACCGGAGGCACGGAGCTGGTGGCTGTAGGAATGGATTTTTCGAGGAGGAGGAACGGAGCTCATGGAGGAGAGAATGTCATCGTCGGTGTCGGAGTGGTGGTGGTGGTTGTTGTTGTTGTTGGTGTTGTTAATTTCCATGGAGGAAAGATTTGAGGAAAGAGAGGAATGAGAGGAGAGTAAAGAGACATGAGATGAAGAAAATGTAAGAAGAGAGACAAAAGAGAGAGATGAGGCGTAGTGTTCGGGAGAAACATGGAGGAGAGAGTTTGTTTCTCTTCCTCTATCTTTCTTTGACAATACGCGCCATTTTCTCCATTTTGATTTTAGATAATTTATATATTTTTAAAAAATGTAACCTTGCGTAACACTCAAAAGACTATATAATAAACATACAAATTAAATATTAATGTTGACTGATAATCATAATCACATTTAGACATAAATTACTGTACTACTGTTATTTAAGCCTGAAAATGTGAACTGGAGTTTTGCCTTTTTTTACTACAAAAGCCTTACTCATTCCATTTTAAGGATGTTATTTTAATATTTTTCACACAAAAATGATTGAAATGCGTTTGTACTTAATAATTACATCTATCTAACAAACACGGTTTAATGTTTAAGATAATAAACTAATGTATTTTATTATTAATATTGTTTAATATATATATAAAAAGCATTTGAAATTTTACCTGAAATTTTTTGTGTAACACTTTTTATAAAATAGAAGAAGTAAAGAAGATAAAATGTTAGGAAGTATTTTGCATACATTCAACTGGCTCCCAAGTGAAAAAGTCTTCACTCAAGAAGGAGAAGTATTTTGCATTGGGCAGTGAGGAAAATCTCTGCATTGAGGTTTAAACAAAATGTGTAACATAAAAGACTCTTAGACTCAAAGTAACAGCATAGTTCAATCAATAATAAGAGGCTGCATACATATATATATAATATTATGAGCATGTCCATTAAATTTTCCAAATAAAGAAAACTTTATTCAAACCTTTGATGATTGCTCAACCACAGTTTTTGATATATCCAGTCCAACTACTTGACGATCAGGGCAGGCCATAGCCACCACATCATAACCCTGCAAAAAAAACATGTATCATTGTCTCTAGATGAAGCAGAAAGTAAAAGTTGGCTTCAATTTGTCAAGAAAAGCCTTGTCCTTTATGTTTACAGAGGCCACATAGGTAAGCAAGTCACATGGAAAGCAAAGGGGACAACATCACGACTTGATTTAACGCAAAGAAGCTGAAGGTAATTGATTTCAAGCGTTGACTTGACAAATTATAGCAAAGAGAAAAAGTGTGATAGAAGAACATACGGTTCCACAACCAGGAACAAGAGTTCTGCCTTTAGGCAATGAACCAGTCTCAGAGAGATGCAAGATGATCGGAGTTGGTCCTCCCAAGTCCCATGGAGTTGCTCCTGCTCCTGGAGAAGGAGAGATAAAGGATGGTGTAAGAGGGGGAAGAAGCCTCAGAGATAGACACGAACTCATCTATATATCCCAACACTGTCTTAGTCCTCTTCTGTCCTTCAGTGCTTGAGTTTCGTTGAACACGAAAAAAGAAGATAGACACAGAGACGACGAAGTGTGCAAACACATGAAACAGACTTTTAATTGGAGAATATTCTCATTGCAGCTATCAAGTCCAATGCTATATGTAGTTTACCCTTACACCGACACATCAACTTTTGCAAAAGATCGTTATATAAAGATGAGGTGGTTGTTACAGAGAGAAGATTACGTGAATTGTAAAATAAGATTATGTGATTCACAGATTTTTCAATCAAAGGTCCCATCTTTTCTTCACTCGGAACATCAAGACTGAGGTTTTGATGTCATCTTGTGGTACTTGGAGCATGAACTGCACTTTCATCTTCATTGGCGTTGTTTTCACTTTTCCAGCTTCATCTCCAACCTGTTGCAATACCCCCCAAATTTTAGTTGTGATAACAACCTATAGCTCATACTGCACCCAAACCAATCACACAAGACTCCTAAACACAATCCTTAAGTATTCTATTGGCTAATCAGATGCTATGTCACATTAGGTAGAATTGATTGTTTGGGGAGTTTTTATAATCATATGACTCAGTTAGGACTTAAGATAGAAAAAGGATTTCACATATGAGATGAAAAAAGACCAAAGGTTGGTGCTTTACCCAGAGAGAAGCCCAGCCAAGGCGTACATCAGAATCATAGCCAGCTTTGAACTTGTAGTCTTTACCATATGTGCGTTTGTACACCGCACTCCACATGTTTGAATCAAACTTGTACCAGTAGCTGCATACCAAGTCATCATCATGATATTAAATATAGCAGATGAGATGGTTCTACAAAAAGAGATCGAGTAAGAGGAGAAACACAGAGGCCACAAACCTTAACTTATCTGAAGGGCTAAACCGGCGCTTGAAAGCAAATGAAACAGCATTTGAAGGAAGGGAGATAGTTGGGATGAAAGACAATGCATCATCCTGTACGAAAAAGATGGCTGAGGAAGGATATTCTATTACATGTACAAGTTATTGTATAATAACACCAAAAAAAAGCTGAGAAGAAACTCTTGTATGAGTTCAAACCTTATAAGCATATCTCAGCCTCAACTCTTCGTCTGTGTACAGAGCGGAACAAACACCATTCATAGCTTGACGTTTGAGAATCCCGTTAACAGATACTATTCTCTTGCTCTTCTCCTCCTCCTCCACTTCTTTCTCTTGTACTGAAACTTCCCCAAGTGGGAACTTCAGAGTCGCTCTTGGCTGCAAGAAGAGCAAAATGGCCAAGCATTACAATGTGTTTAAAAGGTAACAAGTTGCAAATGCAAAAAAAAAAAAAAAACATGCACACACCAAACATCAGAAGAGATGGATGGTACTCACATAGCCAATAGGAACAGGTGATGACAGCTCGAGGGAATAGCCAGGCTCAGCTAGATTTGCCTCCATAGCAATCTCTCCTTGTTGCGCCTGCAACAATATACACTAGTATTAATGACAAAAGCATATCTACAGATACATAGTAGCAACCAACATAATCAAGGAGTGAACCTAATCCAAGGAAACGCCAAGTTTCAAAAGCTACTAATAGTTAGTATTTGATTGAACAGCTGATAGAGAGTTCCCTCAGTCAGAAACAATCAGACTCTATCAATGCAATATGCACAATAGGAAAGGAAACCAAAGTCAACACCTTTCAATCAGAAAAGCAAATCCACAGTCAAACACAAAAACTGCTGTTCTGTTCCATAAAAAGACAACTTGCCACCACATCAATTTAACCTCATAAAGAAGTGTTTTACCTTGACATTATGAAGCGCTCGGAGCTGAAGACGAGGGGAAACATCAACAGTACTCTTAACAAAAGCGTTCTTCTCCTCGACATCATAGAGAACAGAGACGTACTTGGAAGTGAAAGAGACCTGAGGCTGAGAAACCTCGCGCTGAGTGTTGTTCTGAAACGATAGTTTGAGCTTGGCGAGGTTATCGAAGATCTTACAAGACACTTTGTTGAAGAAGAGGAGACTATCGCTGTCGAATTCAGATGTAACGCGGAGTTTCGGTCTGTTCAGGCCCTTTAGAGAAGGAAAGACGGAGCAAGGTGGTGGTGGTGATGTTAGTTCAGAGGTTGGTGACTGAAGGGCAGGAGGAGGAGCGGAAGTGGAAAGGGTAGTGCTTTGAGGAGATGGATCCGCCATTGGAGTGAATTTGGAGGAATCTGTAGCGAAGTCGTAACAAGGGAGTCAAAGTGAGTGTGTAGATGGAAGCGTCTGAAACGGACGGTTGTTGTTTCTCTCTTTTTAAAAAAAAAAAATCTTTTTTTTTTTGGTGAATAAAAAATAAAATTCTTTTTAGGACAAGAATAATAAACAGCTTAGCTTGTGTCTTCTTCTTTTTCCAAACGTGCAGACTGCAAAAAAAAAACTCCACGATTTATCCATGGCAGAGGCAGTCAAAGTGAGAATCATCATCTCTCATCCTCTCCAATGATATCTCATTCACATCTCCTCCCTCACAACTCTTTCTTCTCTTCAAAACTCCGCCTCACCAAACCTTTCCACGCGTCTCCTTCCTTCTCCTTTCCTTCCTCCTCCATCTCCATGTCCTCTTCCTCATCTCTCCACCACACTCCCAATCGCACCACCACCACCACCATTTCTCCTCTCTCCGTCGCCCTCTCCGATCCCAATCCACCTAACTCAACCCCCACTCCTCTCCGAATCGCAATCCTCGGATTCGGCAACTACGGACAATTCCTCGCCGAAACCCTAATTTCCCAAGGCCACACTCTCCTCGCACACTCCCGATCCGATCACTCCGCCGCAGCCTCCCGTCTCGGCGTCTCCTTCTTCACAACAAATCTCCACGATCTCTGCGAACACCACCCCGACGTCCTCCTACTCTGCACTTCAATCCTATCCACCGAGAATCTCCTCAAAACGCTGCCGTTTCAGAGACTCCTTCGTAACACACTCTTCGTCGACGTCCTCTCCGTGAAAGAGTTCGCGAAGACTCTCCTCCTCCAATACATACCTCAAGATTTCGACGTCCTCTGCACCCACCCGATGTTCGGTCCACAGAGCGTGAGTTCGAACCACGGCTGGCGAGGTCTACGATTCGTCTACGATAAGGTTAGAATCCGCGGAGATAGATCAAGAATCTCAAGGTGTGAGAGTTTTCTCGGAGTATTCGAGAGGGAAGGATGTGAGATGGTGGAGATGAGCTGCGCTGATCACGATCGATACGCTGCTGGATCGCAGTTCATAACGCATACGGTGGGTAGAGTTTTGGAGATGCTGAAGATGCAATCAACACCGATTAATACTAAAGGGTACGAAGCATTGCTTGGTTTGGCTGAGAATACTCGTGGGGATAGCTTTGATTTGTATTATGGGTTGTTTGTGTATAATAATAATTCCCTGGAGATGTTAGAGAGGATGGATTTGGCTTTTGAGTCTTTGCGTAAAGAGCTTTTCGCTCGCCTTCACGGTGTCGTGAGGAAGCAGTTGTTTGAAGGAGGTGAGACACATAAAGCTCCTCACCAACATATTGATGCTTCTTTGGACATGATCAGGTCGAAAGATGTTGCTGATATCAAGTATGAATATAAAGTCAATGACAGTTTAAGGCTTCTTAAGATTGGTATAGTTGGGTTTGGCAACTTTGGACAGTTTCTAGCGAAAACAATGGTCAAGCAGGGCCACACTGTGTTAGCTTATTCCAGAACTGACTACACTGATGCAGCCGCGAAGCTTGGTGTTTCCTATTTTTCAGACCTTGATGATCTGTTTGAAGAGCACCCTGAAGTTGTTCTTCTATGTACATCGATCCTTTCTACTGGAAAAGTTCTCAAGTCACTCCCGTTTCAGAGACTGAAGAGGAGCACACTTTTCGTGGATGTGCTTTCTGTAAAAGAGTTCCCGAGGAATTCCTTCCTTCAAACTCTCCCACAAGATTTTGATATTTTGTGCACGCATCCCATGTTTGGTCCAGAGAGTGGTAAAAACGGATGGAACGGTCTTTCCTTTGTGTTTGATAAGGTTAGGATTGGAATGGATGATAGAAGAACATCTAGGTGTGATAGTTTTCTTGATATCTTTGCACGTGAAGGATGTTCTATGGTTGAGATGTCGTGTGCTGAACATGATTGGCATGCGGCTGGATCACAGTTTATCACACACACGGTTGGAAGGGTTCTGGAGAAGCTGAGCTTGGAATCTACTCCTGTTGATACCAAGGGTTATGAGACATTGTTGAAACTGGTGGAGAATACTGCTGGTGACAGCTTTGATCTTTACTATGGATTATTTTTATACAATCCTAATGCAATGGAGCAGCTTGAGAGGTTCGGTTTTGCTTTCGAATCATTGAAGAAACAGCTCTTTGGACGACTACACAGTCTTCTGCATAAACAGCTGTTTGGAAATGATAAGGAGACTCAAGTCATGTTGGAGACAACTGGTTTGTCGACGTTTAGATGAGCTAATTTTCCTAAACCATCTTCGCTAAACTATAAAATTGCTTAAGTTAATGTTCTCTCTCAGTCTGGCTCCTTGAATTTAATTCCATCTTGATGCCGTAAGTTAACTGGTGTTCTTACTTGGGAGTGTTTTAAAAGGCTTTGGTGACTATAAGTCTATAAGCATTTCTTGTAGCTTTGTTTGACTCTGTAGTGGGTCTGTTGTATTTTTTTTTGTCTTTGGAGTGGCTTCACGGTTACAACCAGTTTCAAGTTTCTAAACAGATATTAAATGATGTGAAAAAAATAGATATTAAATGCAACACTACAGTTTGTGTTTGAAAAAAATTAGAAAACAAAGAGCTTAGCTACTTCACCTGTCTGGTTACTGATAAGAGGAAATGCAAGTCCAAACGGATACTCACTGTGTGGGGTGAGAATAACAATATACTGAATGATTTTGATGGAGATCTTGGCATTGGCAGAAGTTATGATAACATCTCTCTTATGCCTTTCCCTACCAATGCGTCAGTGCACTGTTTTTTACCTCCTTGTGATGAGGAGAACAAAGATGATAATGGTTTCTCTCAGTTTCAGCAGATTATTGAGTGTGTTGACTATCAGATCGTAGTACTTATTCTGACTTATGCAACATAAGCAGTGGTAGAAGTCTTTCTTTCACCTATGAACATATGTGAAGAGGTTGCGAGAAGGACCAGACCAGTTCCTCGCTTTCTCCTAGTGAGCTTTCTCGGTTCAGGAGATTTATGGAGCTTTCATCCTGTGAGGGTGTAGTAGCTTCACCGTTGGATACTACCCCTACGTCTGAGCATTCCAAAGGAGATAAACTGTCTCCCTTGCCTGTTGATACGCTGGGAAACGAGCATGTAATTCAAACACCAGAATCCAGCTCAAGCTTTGACAGTTACTTACTTACTTCGAACTCTCATGTTTCCTAGCTGAAACCCAAAAGAATCTTGAGGTTGGTTCATATTTGCAATCACTGACAACGACTCTTCATTCACCACAGGAACTGAGCAGTTCAAGTTTCAACTTTGACTCTTTGGCCACATCTTCTGATTCCATTGATCTTTCACAGTTTTAGTTGACAGGGTCACAGGAGTTCTCGTCACTCTCATGTTACACTGGATAGAGTGTCGAGGAAACATGTGAAAGTATCACAGAGTGAAGAAAAAGGTGCTGCTCCTGCAGGAAAAGGAAGAGAGTTGCTTTCATGCTCTGCTGCAGAGTCAATAAGCACTGATGGTGGTGGTCTGCTTTGTTCGGAGGATTCAAATTGGATTGCATGTTACAAGAGTTAACCTCCTAGACGAATAGCTTTTACATCTGTTTCCTTTGTAAGTATTTATAGTAGGTAACTGAAGGAAACTTCCTTCTATAAAAGGACGTTGTTGTTTCAGCATCTTTCAGTAGAAAGTTAGGTACCTACTTTACCTGATACCTTTCCTTTGCCCCCACGTTTTGAACAAGGTCAAGCTTTTGAGGATATTTAAAAGTTCGGTAAATCACTGAATACTCCATCGCTCAGTCCTCAGAATACAGGAAAAGGATAGAGAGTTCGCACGTTTATCCGGATTGCTATAGTCTGGTCTTTTGGTTTCTTCTAGAAGCGAACATTGTTGTTTCAGTGTCTTTCAATTAAAGTTTCCTGTTACTTCAAAACTTTTCCTGATACCTTACCTTTGCATCAGGTCGTGGAGTTAAAAAAAAAAGCTAAGTCTTTAAAGTGAAACAAAGCTCAAAAGGTTCTTTTAAGCATCTCTTACTTATTTCGGAAACCACACATCATCTTTCACTGTCATGCTGATCAAGAACCTATTCATTCTTTACAGTTTCAACATATTAAAAACATTTCTTTTTGGAATTGGTTTTGTTGATTGATGCTTGATGGTTTATATATATATATACACTTCCCATTCTTGTTATCATCTAGTTTACCTCTTACCAATACATTTTTGGGAAGAATGTCCGGCTATGTCAAGACAACATATGGAAGAAAGAGCAAAGATGTTGATGAAGCTTACGCTGTTCACCCACCGGAACAGAGTGATATCACCGGTAAAGTCATCATCTTAAGCCTTATAGGGCTTTGCATTCTGCTCTGTCTCTTCATCAGCATCGGTTTCTATGTCCTAGCCAAGCCACTTAAAGCAAGCCTGACATCCGTGGCTTTAAGAAACCTCAGGTACAACGATACATCATCATCATCATGGCCTTACTTCAATGCGACACTAGCTATGAAGATCAAAATTGAGAATCCGAATTTCGGCTTCTTTGAGTTTCCAACTAGTAAAGGAGATATCATGTACAATGGTCGTGTTGTTGGTGAAATGAAGATATATGGACAACGAGTGGGTTCATACAGTGCCATGAAAACAGAGGTTAGGACAGAAGTGAGTTACAGAGAGAATCATGCATCATCTGTCTGGTTGAAAAATGATATAAAGAGAAGGTTAATTATCCTCAAGGTCGAAGCTAAACTGAAAGGTGAAGTACACTTGGAGGTTTTGAACAAGAGAACAGTTAGTTTGAAGTGTTTGATGTATCTTAATCTGAAAGATGAAGTGATTCAACGTTTGTGGTGTAAATGAAATCTCTCTTAGTTTAGGTTTAGGGTTTATGTTTCTAAGTTGATATTGAAATACTTCGGTTGTATTCAAATATCAATGGATTAATTTAAATTACTATTTACATTTTGTTACTATAAACTCACATTTTTCTTTTCTACATTATCAAGGTTAAAATTTGCATTAAAATTTTTATTAAAGTGAAGTTTGGAATGTTTTTACCAGCAAAATCTTTGTTCTTAAATTTTTAAAGTTACAAGAAAAAGATAAATGTTGAAAGGTGAGTTTTTAAAAAAAAAATCATCAAATAAGTGTTGTCTTTGATTAAATTTAATATAGTTTGTGTTTGTTAACACAAGAAGCATCATCAGCTTTCTCGTCACTCTTAAGTCTTATCTAAACTTCTTAACTTCTTTTGCTAATTTACTTCTATGCATCTATCATTCTCCAAAGACGCAATCGTTTTTAGTTTTATCTTATTTTTAATCTTTGTGTGTGGTTTCAGTGAAAGAGCATCTTTGATGTTGTGACTTGAAACAAATTCTAACAACAATGATCAAGTAAAGTATCAATACTCTCTTTTCGCTATACGTAACTTTCAAATTCACACCATGCATGAGATGAGTTTAGTTGATCTTCTGACCTTTATTATATAAAGACTTGAATGATCCCCAAAGGAGAATACCATTTATGATAAGAAGTCAGCATGAACAATACAATAAAAGTTCCTTTATATACCAAAGGAGAGCAACAAAACACCAGTTTCGTGAATTGCAAGCAACCCTGAATGTGTTTCCTTGTTATAAAAGCAACCTTACTCACTGAAATATCGTTTTTTACACAAGAGCGAGGTCATCTTGAATCCATCTTCTTCAACTATATATAAACCTAAACTAAACAAGTCAACAAAATAAAAAATTAGACCAAACAAAACAAACAGAAAAGTTTCAGAAACAATCTTAATTGATATTCCCTCCGTTTCAAATTATATGTCGTTTTGGAGTAAAATTTTTGTTTCAAAATAAGTGTCGTTTTCGGTTTTCAATGCAAAATTTATTGGTATTTTTATTTATTCTATTTTTCTATTGGTTGATATATGGTTAGGTGTATTGGTAATAGTGTTTTTATTTTGAAAATATGTAAAATTAAATGTTTCCTTAATCTGTGTGCATAAACCTAGAACGACAACTAATATGAAACGGAGGGAGTAATAATTTTCTGGATTTTCGGCTATACACAAACACCGAGTCAAAGATCAGATCAAGGATAACGTGTCCAACAACTGTATCATTTTAAAAAAGAAGTTACGGTTTGGACTTTTCTTAGGTCTCAATCACAAACGTTCATGATTTACGTTTTCAGTTTGTTCTTAATCATTTCGTTGACAAAGTATTCATGTGTTATGTCACATTCAAACAATGTTAATCTCAAATATACAAAGTTGTCATAGAGTAACATTGCTAAAACATTTGAAATGCTTACACGAATAATCTACAAAAAAAGAACTCTAAATTTCTTACTATAACTCAGGTACCAAAACACCAATGTGTTTTAAGTTTTAAATTTGTTCTTAATCATGTGTTTCTCGTTGACAAAACAAGAATCATATATTCATGTGTTATGTCATTCTAACAGTGTTAATTCACAACGCTTTAGCTTTAATCTCAAATATACAAAGTTGTGATAGATAGATAGTGCAATTAACATGCTAAAACTTCTAAAATGCTTACACGAATAATCTACAAAAAATCACATACTCAAGACTTTGTAGCTTAACACAGGTACCAAAACACCTTGAACAACACTTTTTCTTACATAAATAAAAGTTTTGGGTGTACAACAATAATGAGGTTTTAAGATACAATACCATATAATTAATCAAAATAAAGATAATCTTTAAAAAAGAACAATAGCTGTGTAGTTGTGGAATTCCAAAGATAATATATAAAAACAATAACTAAGATTTGGACACAGAAAATCAAATGGGAGAAACAATACTAAAGAGAAGTTTAGATTTCTTGTATAAAGAAATAAATATATAAAAGAAGAAAATGGAAGGTAACAAAGCACCAAACCTAAAATCAAATATTAATAAACAACAAAACCATATTCTTCATATCCATCCACATAGCAAAGAAGCAAAGAATACTAAAGCATCAATGGATGGCTTGATACCAATGGTGTATAGGGCCGTGAAGAAGAACCTTACTCGTCGTCGTTACGAGCGTCTCTCCTCCTCCACCACAACTCGTGAGTCTTACGATATTGAAATGAACGTGGACGGTCACCATCGAAGTCGCTGGTCCGTTGGAGATATCTCATCGTTGTCAAGCCGGGAAACAAAAAGAAGCGGCGGTAGAGCTACAGAGAAGGGTTGTTCTCCGCCGCAAGAAGGTCATCAGCTCGTGAGATTCAAGAGCCATCGACTGTTTTCTTGCATCACAGGTCAATAATATTCTTAACAATTCAAGAAAATACTAGTAAATATGAATATTTTCGTGTTTTAGTTTATTAAAAAACTAAAAAAGATGTGTGATATCGATCATGTACGTATTAGTTATTATTGTGATGATCTTCGCATGTCGTAACGTTTACAGCATGGGGAGGGGGTTGTTGTGGAAATGTATATTAATGGGTCTTAAACGAGAAAAAGAAAACTTGTATGGGTCAAGTGTCAAAATAACTATGATCCAAAGAAGACAATGCGCCTTTAGTTCTACAAAGTGAGAGTGCGTGTGTGTAGATAACTTCATTGTCACACTCATTCTTCTTCCTCATCATCACACAACCTCACCACCTACCACCAAGGATATCTAACTTCCCACCCATGTTTCATTATCACATTCTGCTTAAGGCTTACAACCTGTATACAGCATCTTCTCAACAACACGAGCGAACCCTTGAGGATACTGAACTATAACCAAAGGTAGTATCTCTTTTCTTGATGCCAAAGCTAACCAAGCAATCTACATTTGGTTTAACAGTCTCCTCCAGGCTGTACTCGCACGCTTCTCCAGGCAAACCGATGGAAATGAGGTAATCTACAAGAGGTTTGATCATTGTTCCACCTCTCATCCTCAAAAGATACGGATACTGAGTCACCACTGGTGGACCAATATCTCTAGGACTTAAACCTAACAAGCAACCGATGTACTAACTCATTGTCCCTTCGAGCTCTGGATACTTCATCAGAACATATCCCAAATCTTGCTTCTCCAAATCAACCCAACCACAGGAGCAAACTCAACAACCACAATAGCGTGGAGAATCTGCTGATAGATCTTAACAAAGTCTCCTAACTTCAACAAAATTTCTGAGCGAACGGAAATAACCGAAAACTGAATTAACCTAATTGAACTAACTGTTCGACCGAACCTTTAGGCCTAGTGATGATGCAGATATATTATTGTCCCCTTAGATTTGTTCTGAAAATGTAGATAACTTTTACCTATAAGACTTTCAGAAAGGACAAGTAACATTTATGGTAAAGAGGTTAACATGAACAATGCAATGGAAAGTTCTTGGATAGACCCAAAAAAAAAAGAGCTACAAAAACACTAGTTGGTGTAACTGCAGTTTCAAAAGCTGTCCAAAAGACAGAAGAAGTGGGGGAACCAAACATCTAACTTTCACAGCTAATGATTTGGTAAACCTGTTCTCAGCTCTTCTAAAACCACCACCATTTGGACAAAATTCAGGAAGCTCAACGCATGTTTCCCTCTCTCAAAACATCGATCATGTTGTAGATTCGCTGCTCTGCTTTCAATCGAATCTGCATTCCACAAAAATCGTTGAAAACAAAACAATTAGCATCGTTTAGATAAGAGGTGAGACTCATAGAAAGCCACAGAATCATTATGAGGAAAAGGAGTAAGCTTTAGAACCTTTTTGGCAAGGAAAAGCACAGCATCGACAGTTCCCTCAGCGTATATAGATCTGCCACAGACATTGTGCTGGAACTCAAAAGACACACTGCAAAAGAAAAAACGACAATGAAAAAGAGAACTAGTTATGGCACATAAACACTTTTACAATAGAGATCAACGTTATATAATGATGTCTTAGATATTGCATTACGTTTTATCAGGTGATGTCAAGTGATAGAGATGGAAAGCGTGGCCAGAGACATGCTCTTCAGGAACCCCCACCATCTCAACTTGCTGTTTAGGATCCCTAATCAATTGTATCTACCACAAAAAAAAAAAAGTTGTATACACAAAACATTCATATCCCGACATCAAATAAGTTAAGAATAAAGTACACAGCAATGCACCTGATCCATGTCGTAAGACACACCCAGTTCCTGGAAGCAAGAGATAACAGCTTTTGCTGTTCCTGATGCATCTAATTTGCTAGCTTGATGAGACTCCATCACCTACATACTAGAGTTGATTAGACCGTAGCAAGAAGCAATATAAAACTAATGCATCATACAGTACCTCTAATGAATAACCAGCAAAGGCTCCTGGAAACTGCTCAGCCATGATCTCCATGGCCGCAAGAAATGCAACAACCTAACGAACCAACAAAGCAAAAGAGATATATGAGCTAAAAAGATCTTAAAAATCACAATACTTTTACACATACCTGTTTACCCATCTGTGGAGAAATCACAGCGTAAATCTTTGCTTCTTCAACAGTCTCATACAACTTGTTCCTGTCTCCACCAGTTGTTCCCATGACGAAAGGAACACCTACTTTGCTATACAGCTCAGCATTATCTACATTTATAAACCAACAACAGAGAAGAAGTAACTCAATTTAATCAAAGGATCAAATGAGAGATTTTTGGAGTTAGCAACATACCATTGACTGCAGAGGGGATTGTGTAGTCGACAACAATCAGCTCAGGGTGCTTCTCAAACACAGAAGAAAGAACCTTTTCTCTCTCTGTAGGACCATGCACAGTAATCTCTTTTCCACACACCTCAACCATCTGACCAGCCTCAGCAGCAGATCCAAACGATGTGGGAACGATGTTTACTCCTGCAGAGTCTGCTGCTTTGATTACAGCCTTCCCCATTTTGCCACTGCATCCATTCACCTGATAAAGAGATAATATACAGCTCAACCAACACCAAGAACATACCACATTGCTATTACTTGAAGAAAAGGCACTAAATTTTAACTAAACATTCCATAAGACACTAGAGATTTCTACCATGATGGATATGCCATGTCCAGGCAAAACAGACTTCACGGCCACCTCACCGGAACCCTCCGCCGCCGTCATGGATAAAACCACCGGAAGACGACGTTTGACATTACCTAGAAAACTAACACGGCTTCTTCTACATGGAGTCTGATTTGTTCTAGAAGCAAATGCGAGACGAGAGTTCACTGAACGAGTATGGAACACACTTGAAGACGCCGTGAGCCTGTGATCAATACACGTTTATTACCTCAGTAGATTCATCTAAAAGAGTTAAAGATCAATAGAACCGAAATGGTACCAGTTCGTCGTAGCCATATCCTATGGTTCAAGAAATTTTTCTTCTCCTACAAGACGAAAGTTTAGTTCTTTGTTACTGCAAAGTCTTTCAGTTTTGTCTGAAAATTTCCGGCCGGCGACAAAATTGAGTTTTAGGGCTTCACCAAACCGGAAATAACTAAACCAAACCATTGGATAAAGTAGAAAACCGGAATCTATAAAATGGCTAAACCGACGGTAGAGAGGTTATCTTTCTTTAGCCCTCACTCACTTACTACTAACCGCATCTCAAAATGAAGTCGTTAGCTTCGCCGCCGTGCCTCCGCCTAACTCCGACGTCACGCCCTCGTCTCCAATCGCGTCCATCGTCTTGTTTCTCTTCTGTAATCAGATCCAATAGCCTATCATTCTCTTCATCCGCATCTGGTATGCTTTTACCTTCTCGCACTCACTCTCAAAGCTCAATTCGCAATCCCGTGGATTGAGATGTTAAGTTTCCGTGTTAGGTTTCGCGTCACAACTCGCTGTAGAGAAGGAGCTACGCTCGTCGTTCGTAACGGAAGCTGTTCGACATGTCACTGGGTCGCTTATCAGAGGGGAAGGTCTTAGATTTGCCATCGTGAGCTCTCTCTCTCTCTCTCTTTCTTTCCTTTCGTTGAAGTCTTCACCTTTTCAGGATCTGTTGAGTTCTGATAGATTCTTTTTTTTTGTCTTTAAGGTTGTTGCTCGTTTCAATGAGGTTGTGACGAAGTTGCTTTTGGAAGGAGCCATTGAGACTTTCAAAAAGTATTCTGTCAGAGAAGAAGACATTGAAGTAATAAAAAATGAAGCTTTACATCCTTTGTGTGGAGCTATTGTTTCTTCTCTGATGCAATCTCTGTTTCAATCAGGTTATATGGGTTCCTGGCAGCTTTGAGATAGGGGTTGTTGCACAAAACCTTGGGAAATCAGGAAACTTTCATGCCGTTTTATGTATTGGTGCTGTGGTAAGTATGACTCTTGCTTTATACCAATTCTCAGCCCAATCTGATTGTTGTATGTAAATGACTTCTTCACGCTTCTGAAAGTACTTTGCCTTATGTTGCTTGCTGACACATGTTTAGAGTTGTTGTTTTTTATCTACTTTTGTGTCCTTTGTTGTGTGTTTAGATAAGAGGAGATACCACACATTATGATGCTGTTGCGAACTCTGCTGCATCCGGAGTACTTTCTGCTGGCATAAATTCAGGTTTTGGAGTACTCTCTGCTGCATCTGGATTACATTATGATTGTTTCGTAAACAGAGAATAATTGTATTTTTACATTTCCAGACTGATAAGAGCTTGGCTTCATTTTTTGGCCTTTCTCTGGATTTTGGACAGTTAGATTCCCACACCATCAATATATAGTTCTGGCTGTTGAGTCAATGTTGATGTTATCTTCTCTTGCATTTAGTTTAGCTTTGCAATAGCAGTAACGTTTTTGATTCCTAATTTTGCAGGTGTTCCATGCATATTTGGTGTACTGACATGCGAGGACATGGATCAGGTTAGGTTGTGTTATGCAAATTGATGATATGTATAGCTGATCATTCGTGTTCCGAAAAAAAAAAAAAAAAGTATAGCTGATTATTCATCATAATGGATAAACACTGAATTATCTGAAACTCTAGGCTCTGAATCGATCTGGTGGGAAAGCCGGAAACAAGGGAGCTGAAACTGCTTTGACGGCGGTAAGTAATCATTATGATCAATCCTTTACTCTCAAAACAAGAAGTAGAAGTTCCTCATAATCCCCCCACCACCACCACTAAGCAATGGTCATGTTTATCATCATATGATCAATTCAATTCCTTGAATTTTCTCTCCTTTTTACTTATGCAGCTCGAGATGGCGTCGTTGTTTGAGCACCACCTGAAATAGATGCTCCTTCCATGGATGAGCAATGATCACGTTTGAGAACTTGTTGCTCTGTCGCATTTGGTTACAAATCAATCTCCAGAACTGTACCTCAGAGATTGTCAAAATGTTTTTTACCTTGGTGACATATATTTGACGCTTTTGTAAGCTTTTTGGTCTGGTTGTGAATCGTGTGTTGTAATAATAGTTCCTCTGTATTTTGGGGGCGAGTGAGTTTTTTTGTACCAATCAAAAGTATGGTTGTCATTGGGGAAAATGGGCTTTTTATTCCCCAAGTATTTGAAATCAGCAGTTTTAATACTCAAGTATTACTTGCGTATAATTATTCCCCAACTAATAGTTGACTGCGCGAAATTAGGAATGAAATAGTCAACCGTTAATTGATGGATGAAAAAATAATGGATTCCGTTAATTTTTTGACGGTTGAATATTCGAAGCATAATTTCGTGCATTCGATATTTAGTTGAGGAATAATTTTGCGCATAAATACTTGAGTGTTTAATTTATCAATTTGAAAATATTTGAGAAATTAAAAACAACAATCTATTTTCTAAAATTCATAGTTTAAAACATTTTCAAGTTAGATGTAACTAATATACAAGATTGTTACCTTTTGAAAGAAATTTTTGAGTTTTTACAGTGATTTATAAAATAATACATATAATTACACTTGCATGATTGCATCACAATGTTGATTTACAAAATCATTTATGGAGAATTTCATATTTCTTAGATAATCAATACTTAATTATATATTGGATCGTTGTCTAAAGTAATCAGTGGAATATATAACATATGATTGCCTAAACAATACAAAATCATACATAAGTGATTTTATAAATCAACATTGCGATGCAATCATTACAAGTGTAGTTATCTGTATTATTTTATAAATCACTGTAAAAACTCAAAAATTTCTTTCAAAAGGTAACAATCTTGTATATTAGTTACATCTAACTTGAAAATGTTTTAAACTATGAATTTTAGAAAATAGATTGTTGTTTTTAATTCCTCAAGTATTTTCAAATCGGCAAATTAAATACTTAAGTATTTATGCGCAAAATTATTCCTCAACTAAATATCGAATGCACGAAATTATGCTTCGAATATTCAACCGTCAAAAAATTAACGGAATCTGTTATTTTTCCATCCATCAATTAACGGTTAACTATTTAATTCCTAATTTCGTGCAGTCAACTATTAGTTGGGGAATAATTCTGCGCAAGTAATACTTGAGTATTAAAACTGCTGATTTCAAATACTTGGGGAATAAAAAGCCCATTTTCCCGTTGTCATTATCATATTATCTCAAATTTAGGTGTCAAAATGCAACTGAAGAGGCTTTCTAGCCAATAGTGACTTGACACGATGGATTTGTCGGCAAAGCGAAGATTACGCGTCAACATCTTTTACTTAATAGTTTAGTTCAACGAATCAGCCAACTCCACACAAACTTCAATCATTCTGTTGACTCTTGAAAGCACTCTCTTGTTTCTCACATTCATCCAACTCTACAGGTAAGAGCCAAATCCACTTCTGATCGTTATCTGTTCTTGCCTTGATCCTTTCTCTATTTGATCTGGAAAACATGGTAAAGAATGATTATTAGGTCAATATAGCACTAGATCTGTTTGACTTGTCGCTTGATCTAGTGGTATCTTGTTTAGACCGAACATTTAGATCTGTGTTTTCCCATGTATCCACTTGATCCACGTGATCTTATCATTGTTGATGTACTTCATAAAATGCAGTGTATGTTCTTGGATTCGAACTATAGGAACATGATGTTGTTATGCTTCACGTTTATCATCTAATGTGATGCGAGTTCTTTATGTTTTTGGTAAAAAAGTCTGACTTGTGTCCTTTTAGAGAACTTTCTGGATGATCGAAGACATGACTTGTTAACAACTGCTGACACACTCTTTGGTTTGACTTTTTTTCTGTGTTGCTGTAACGATGTCACCTTGCTGCTTAGGTATGTCTACATCTGAGAACAAAGTGGAAATCGTGGACAGAGGTCACAAGGAGGAGGAGAAAGAAGAAGGTAAAGGTGGATTCCTTGACAAGGTGAAAGATTTCATTCATGACATTGGTGAGAAGATAGAGGGAACCATTGGTTTTGGTAAGCCAACTGCTGACGTCTCTGCCATTCACATCCCAAAGATCAATCTCGAGAGAGCAGACATTATTGTAGACGTGCTCGTCAAGAACCCTAATCCAGTTCCCATCCCTCTCATCGATATCGACTACCTCATCGAGAGTGATGGGAGGAAACTTGTCTCTGGACTGATCCCTGATGCTGGAACCATCAAGGCTCATGGAGAAGAAACAGTCAAGATACCATTGACTTTGAACTATGATGACATCAAGAGCACTTACAACGACATCAACCCCGGAATGATCATACCTTACAGGATCAAAGTTGATCTCATCGTCGACGTCCCTGTGTTAGGGAGACTCACATTGCCGTTGGAGAAACGTGGAGAGATCCCAATCCCAAAGAAACCTGATGTTGACATCGAGAAGATCAAGTTCCAGAAGTTCTCTTTGGAAGAAACCGTGGCGATTCTCCACGTGAGGCTTGAGAACTTGAATGACTTCGACTTGGGGGTGAATGACTTGGACTGTGAAGTGTGGCTGTCTGATGTGAGTATTGGGAAAGCAGAGATATCAGACTCCATCAAGCTTGATAAAAACGGAAGTGGGTTGATTAATGTGCCGATCACGTTCAGACCAAAGGACTTTGGTTCTGCGCTTTGGGATATGATACGTGGTA
The DNA here is from genome assembly GCA_012274485.2 of Sinapis alba. Taxonomy (NCBI): domain Eukaryota; kingdom Viridiplantae; phylum Streptophyta; class Magnoliopsida; order Brassicales; family Brassicaceae; genus Sinapis; species Sinapis alba. The sequence continues at coordinate 14,676 of MU106186.1, read as the reverse complement.
AAGGAACTGGGTACACTATTAAAGGTAATGTGGATGTTGATACACCGTTTGGAGCTATGAAGCTTCCTATTATTAAAGAAGGTGGTGAGACTCGTTTGAAGAAGGAAGATGATGATGATGACGATGAGGTTTGTAAATGTTCCTCTCTTCTGCTTATAGCTTGAACATTTTTTGTGTGATTGTTTTGCTCATAGAACTATGTTTGTTTTGTTTATTCAGGAGTAAGGAGAAGAGCTCAAGAAGATGAGTGTGTTAAGTTCTGATGTTTAAAGATAATTTACAAGTTAAATAAAAGATTTATTTGTTGTTGTTGCTTATGATGTTTGATGGATCAGACTTTTGATTAGACCGGGTTTGGAATCGGTGCATACCGGATTGGACATAAAACGCAATAATAACCATCAGTCATCAGATGATGAATTATATCAAAAGATATTAAAAGCCAAATTTATGAGAGACTAATCATTTTTATAGCACTTCTGTTATAAATGACAGCAGCAAGTGAGAAAATTATAATTGGAACATTTTTCTTAGTTACGGTCAGACCGGAAGATCTGAACCGGTTATTGTAAATCACTAGGCTTCTTCCCTTCATGGTTTAGTTTAGGAACCTGAACCCTTTAGTTCATCGTCTCTCTTCGATCAGAGCCGCGTCTTCTCATCTCATCTCTCTCGAATAACTTGGATTCAAGCTTCTTCGATTTCGAATCTCTCAGATTACTCCCAATGTCGGCCCTTGCGGCGCTATGCAGAGCTCGAGCTGCTGCTGCTTCTTCTTCTTCTTCTTTATTCAACAGCGTGGTTCGTCCAGCATTTCGCAGTCTCTCCACAGGTAATAATTGTCATACTCTTGACTTTCCTGGTTTGTTTCTTAGAAACAAAAATAAAAAAAGCTTGTAATAATATTACAAAGGATCTTGATTATGTCAACAAGTTTCTTGCCTTCTATTCCATTTTAAAAAGTTATAGCCTTGTGCTTTAAAAATTTGAAATTGTTTGAATCAGGCTCTTCAATTAGTCTTGGAAAGTAGGAGGTGATGATATACATATATATATAGGTTGTAGGATTGTGTACCCTTGGGGAATCAGGTTGTAACAGTGATCTGTATTTGCATTGTTACAAAACCTGAGATACTTGTTGTTGTGTTGTGTATACCTCACAAAAACTGATTCCTTGAGAATTCCAGGCTTTTATTGAGTTTTGTCATTGGTGCAAAAAGCCTTTGCTTCTCTTGATGAGTTGATGAACGGATTAGCTTGCATTTAGTAACCTGAGTCCTCTATTAGTTCATGTTGTGTTGAAAGAATGGCTAAAACTTGGTTCTCTCCAACTCTGGTGCTATTTTGCATCTCCTAAATCTGGAGCTAGATTCTTCTCTTAACTCTGGTGTGGACAGCCTGCCTTTTTTTTTTCTTTATCGTTTCTTTATCGTTTGTATCCAAAATGATGAATCAAGTACAGGAAACTAATGCATGTTGCCACTTTATGGGACTTGGGTTATGCTCCCTGTATGTTTTTCTCTAACTAGGATTGAATTATGTTAGGGTATATACATCTTCAAACTTGGTTAAAGAAAATCATATTCACATATTAGTGTCTATGGTAATACAGAGTTATCTTCTAGCTTTGTATCAAAATCTCTTCCTTTGGGTTTGAGTGCGGTTTTGTTTTACGACACACAACGATACTTGAAGGCCTCTAGTTTTTTATTTTACAAATTTTGGTATTTTTGCAGGTTTTGGTGATGCGCAGAACAAAACACTTGTGGCAGAAATGGAAGAAAAGATGCTCCACATGGACATCAACTCAATGATAGGAAGTTCCATGCCACTAGGTATGATGCGCATAGGAACAATCATTCACAACATCGAGATGAACCCAGGGCAAGGTGCTAAGCTAGTCCGAGCTGCAGGAACAAACGCCAAGATCCTAAAAGAGCCTGCTTCGGGGAGGTGCTTGATAAAGCTTCCATCAGGGGACACCAGGTGGATCAATGCAAGATGCCGTGCTACAATTGGTACAGTGTCAAACCCCTCTCACGGAGTGAAGAAGCTGAGGAAAGCAGGACAGAGTAGGTGGCTGGGGATAAGACCCAAAGTGAGAGGTGTGGCGATGAATCCTTGTGATCATCCACACGGTGGTGGTGAAGGGAAGAGCAAAAGTAGTGGAAGCAGAGGAAGGACATCGGTTAGCCCGTGGGGGAAACCGTGCAAAGGGGGTTACAAGTCCGCTAGTGTCAAGAAGAAGAAGAAGAGATTGGCAGCTAGAGAAGCCAAGATGTGATTGTTATGATGAAGGAAGTGGCTATTTCTTCAAATTCATGGTTGTTTTAGTGACGTTATTGAATCTTTTGAGAGTTTTAAGCTTAATAAGATTGAAAAATCGTTGATACCTTGTGGAGGAAGATGGTATGATTGTTGTTACGTGTTTTTTTTGAAATGAAATCGAACGTTTTTGATCGTTCAACACGTTTTAATAAACTCGTTTTCCTAATATTAAATGAGTTACGATTGTTCTAATCAGCTGAGTTATTTTCAGAAGATATTTACTTAAACCCTTCTCTATACTAGTAGCTAGTAGTAGCAGGTTGGATCGAATTCGAGGTAAGGGATCAAAACAAAGAATAACAGTTTAATAAAGGGAGATTAGAGAAGAGTCAAAAGGTTGGAACAATGCACTGAATCAATCCCCAGAATAAAAACATTCAAAACATGTCTTTTTGACTTTAATACTTGAGTTTAAAACATATCTCAAACATAAACACTACACAGATTTGAGTATGACTACATCTTTCTTTAATAGTTGGGTAACCAGTAATCTTTTTTTTTATTTGGCAAGGTATACATATTATGATGTATATTACATAACTGTTAGATGATCTAAAATTTAGATATGGTTTTGTTGTAAAAAAAAAAGATGTCTTTTCTAAGAAAATTAATTTTTAAAAAAAATTGACATTTTCCTCGGTCTATACCTCTACTATTCAAAAAGTTTTAGGCGGGTTTTGAAGAAAAAAAAAAACAAAATGGTATTGGATTTCAAAAGGGGAAATAGTGAAGGGAGCACACAGAGTTTGAAGATTGAGCATGACTACATGAGAAACTGAGAATGTCAACAGATAAAAAGAGCAGCCACCATGCTTGCCATCTTGGGTCCTACTCCATATATATTAATTATTTCATATTTATTCGTATTGCTGTAATGCTGTTATTCCCTTTATTTATTTTCTACTAACTCTTTTATTAGCTTTTCACTTATTACTTTTTATCACAAGGGAGGTGAAACTCACTGCACTCCACCACTGTTAAACTGAGACCACCGATAAAAAAAAACTTTGTAACAGGTTAGAACATTTCTAATGGGAGATTCTTAACAAAAAAAATTAATATATATGTGTATGTATATATAAATATTAATATTTAGTTATGGAATTTTAAAAATTAATGGAAATCGAACCTAAAGTTTTTGAAGTTAGAAAGTTTTGGTTGGTTTTGGATAGTTTTTAAAACCCATAACTAAATACTAATATTTTTATTTATATATATATATATGCATATATATATTAAAAACTTTTATTGAGAATCCTCCTTAAAGATATTTTTAGAGGGCTTTTAATTCCTTTGTTAATCTGGTCATATCTTTTCTCAGACTTCAAGCTGGATAAAAAAATCAACAAAAGTATATGTCCCCATAGTTGTTATCTTTATCCCGAAGGAAAAAAAATACTTTAGCAATGTTGGATTAATATATCAATCAGCCGCGAGATTAACTACTGATGTATATGATTTAATAGATTAGATTACACGATTAGGTTGTAGTACGTAATAACCAGTACGGTTTAAACACACAAAAGCTTACCTCGATAATATAAGAAATTTGAAAAATATTTGATTAGCCAAGATTTTAAGACACTTTTAATAAAGAATGTTGTATACTATATTAATTTGAACGCATAAATGATAAAAGAAAACAATAATTTCGGGAAAAATCGGCAAGAAAAAGTGTATAGAAAGGAAAACCGAAAATGTATAACGTAGAAGAAAGAGAATGGAGAGTTGTACGAGGAAATATTGATAAGACAAGTTGGTCGAGATATGCATTGAATCGATGGGAACGCAGCCACAGAAACACTGACATGTGCAGTTCCATCCACATTATATACCTTTTGAAATTCATTAGATAATTATTTTTTATGCCGACTTTTTTTTATAAAATAATTCTCTACGTATACCATCAACATAATTAAAGGATGGCCTTAAATATTCGTAGAGAAATAGAATTTAATCTTTTTAAAAAACCCCAAGTATGTGCTGAAACTGTGGGCACTGGGCATATCATATAAACTCGTTATTGGATTAATAATGCGGCTATGCCTTGTGTAATTTATATAATGGTTTTATAGAATTATATTTGTTGAATATTGTTGCAGGTCCACAACCACTAGACATGCAATCCAAAGGAAGGGTTTGCGATGTTCAAGGCAATCATGCATGGGTTGCCATCTCTATATAGCATTTCCCTTTCCACCATTTATTTTATTTATAATTTCTTAAAACTGAATATAATACTAACAGAATCCACAAAACTTTTTTGTCAGAAAACTCTCCTGTTTTTTTTCACCCTATAAATATGTACAATATATCTTTCTCGGTTTTGTCTACGAATAAAGATCTTTTTGATCTGGATAAGAGATTGTGATCTCTGTACACAACTACGTAAATATGGTTTTTATATACATCCGAACTTCATTATATTATATTCAAATGTATGATTGTATCGTACATCCTCGACTGACAATGAGACTGATGATTTTTATTAAGACTCCTACCGAATATTCTCTATTATATTGTACAATGTAGAAATGCTCAAAATGAAAAGAAAAAAAATGCTTAATATGTTACTATTAACTTTAAGTTCGCATTGCTTTTTGAATTATTATAAGGGGAAATTGGAAAAATGGGACACTCTCAATTTCTCTTTGTCCTAATAAGATTTTTAGAAGATAGTTTAGGAAAATAAGATTTTAATTCCTATAAATACCATAATACCCTTAAATTATCAATTAAGTTGAATTATAATTATAATTTATAATTTTCGTAATTGATTTAATAATTTAAATGGTAAAATTTTAAAAAGAAAAAAAAAAAAAAAAGAATAACAAAGAGACACGGGATCCATCAGAAGCCCTAATTCCCTTTTACCTTTTTGCTTCATCTTCTCCGCCGTAGAAAGCTTCTTCCATGGCGATTTAGGGTCATCTTCTTCGATTTTCATCTGTCCGGAGTCTGTTATCTCTCTTTCGTCATCTCCTCGTCGATCTCACTTCGTCATCTTCCTCTTCGATTTCACTTCGATCTTCATCTTCCACTTCGACCTTCATCTTCCACTTCGAACGGGTCAAATCGAAGTCTTCTTCCATCAGACTCCTCTAAAAATCATATTTCTTTACTCTAGGTATTCGATTACTTCTATTAATTCTCTTCTAAAATGAAATCGATTTGATCTTCCATTTAACCTAAAATTTTTTAAAAACCGATATGTCTTGTTTCTTAACAATAATTAGTTTTACGAGTTTGTTAAAGTTTTTGGAATATCGATTGATGTTTCTTAAAGATAATTAGTTTTGATTTACTTTTGATTTGTATTTGTAGCTTCGTTAAGGTTTTTGGAAAGGGGGAAAATTTGGGAGAATGTAAATGTAGAACCCGGTTTCAAGTGGTCTCATTATTTGTGTGATGATATTGATACTTTAACATTTTGATTGCTATGTTTATGGTTCTCCTACTTACTTGAACTAACAATATTTTTTTTTGTAATGGGTTGTAGTTATGTCTGAGGAGTTACCGAAGAGGATTTTTAAGGAGGGTGAGGAGACCCAAGTTACTCAGATCAATAACAACTGCAGGATCGACTACATTATCAAAAAATTCAAAGACTGGCTGCCAAAAGAGTTGGATGAAGTGAAGAAAGATCCAGTTTTTTATCAGATTTTTAAGCTGCATGAGAATGGTCTTGGGTACTCCGCGAGAAAGATACACATCTTCTTGTGTAGGGAGCTGCTGACTTACAAAATGCACGAGATTTGGTTTGTCTTTGCGAGGAGACCACTTCGATTTTATTTACAAGAGTTCCATGCAGTAACCGGGTTTGAGTGCAATATTAGTATCTCACTTAAGGAGTTCGATGACTGGAAAGATGATGGTGGTTTCTAGAACAAGGTGTTGAGTAGGAAATATGGATCAATTACACTCTTCAACCTGTGGAATAAGCACAAGCAATCTGTTAAGAAGTGGAGGAATGCAGATAGCATACGATTGGTCTACCTGGCCATCATTCTTTGTGTGGTTCTAGCAAGAGATGAAAAAGCTAATATCCCCCTCAAATACATCACGGTGGTCATGGATCTTGAGAAGGTTCGAAAGTATCCTTGGGGAGTTGCTGCTTATGACCTTCTCTGCAAGTCAATAGCTAAAAATCATGACAAGCTGAAGGATAAGACTACTAGTTATGTGTTAGATGGATTCTCCTACGCCTTGCAGATTTGGGCAATGGAAGCTGTACCAAAGATTGGAAAGCTTTGTGGAAAAAAACTGGACAAAGGTTTTAAGGAGGGTCCTAGGTGCATAAATTGGATGGGAGCTGCAAAGGTGTCATATGAGGAGATCATTCGGTTGGAAAACATTTTTACACCCGAGGTAATTATCTCTATTTAAGATAATTTCATCCGGTTTGAATTGAGTTTTATGATCTAAATTTCTTTACTTTTCTTGTGTAGGATGACATCTATCCATACATCTCATGTAGAGGGAATATGGTTGTAATCCAAAATCAGGATTTTTTCAGAGATGATGATGTGGAGGATGATAGAATCAAGGTTCTGATGGAGTTGATAAGGACTAAGCATGACTTCAGTGAGCATATTTGGGAATTCGAAGAAAGTCCAGAGGTTTCTTTAGATCTTGATGATGAAGCAGCTGAGAGTGATGAAGACTTTCAGACTCCAAAAGGATCAAAGAACCTAGGCGATACATCAAAAAAGGGTACGAAGAGGCTCCCAGATCGTGGTATGGAAAAAAGGAAGCTTAAGGTTCTCTCTAGTCTACCAAAGCAAGCACCTTTTACTGAAGAAATGAAGGCTTTTATGACACAGTTGTTTGAGCAGAATTTCCATGGAATGGAACAGAGACTAGATAAACATATGGCTGAGACATTTGAGAATATGAAGTCAGAGCTTAAAGATTTGCGTAAGAATGGAAGCGTTGAAGTTGAGAATGGAGAGCCTTCACCGACCAAGCCATCGACGCCCAAGCCATCGACGAGCCAGCCATCGGCGAGCCAGCCATCGACGAGCCAGCCATCGGCGAGCCAGCCATCGACGAGCCAGCCATCGTTGAGGAGGTCCAAACGCGGGGTAAAGAAACACTAGTCTTCACCACTCTCTGTAATGTTATTTTGTCTTGTTTACTAGATGGTTTATGTGTCTGTTTGTCATATTGTCATCTATGATATCGGCCTGAATTTTGTGATGTTTTATAAGGTCTCGGTTTGGAAGTGTTCTTGGTGTGTAAGTGTCCTTGGTTTGTAAGTGTCTAGTGTGAAATTTATGTAATGGTTTGGAAGTGTGCTGGGTGTGTAAGTGTCCTTGGTTTGTAAGTGTCTAGTTTGAAGTTTATGTAATGGTTGTGAACTTTTGGTATGTTATTTATGCAATGATATGTATTTTGGTGTGTGAAATATTGGACCTATTTCTAAAATATGTAATGATTATGTTATTTTGTCTTGTTTATGTCTCATTTCTTAACAGGAAGCATCGACGAGTCCAGTCGATGTGAATTTCAGTCAAGCAGATGATATCTTCCGAGAGATGGGTACTCAAGGCGTAGAAGGGCTTTCTCAGGCCTCGTATGTGCCCGACTTCGATCCATCTCAAACCAATAAAGAAGATGACTGGTGGACTCCAATGACTTCAGTCCGAGGATCAAAAAATAAGCAAACGAAAGGAAATACAACTCCATCGCCATCACAGTGGGAGAAATGGTCTAAAGGAAAAGGTAAAAAACTTCAACTTAGCGATACACCATTTCCCCAAGATGGTTCTCCACAATCATCACTGTATTATTTCTCTGAAGAATCATGGATAGGATTCACGGCATGGTCTATGAATCCAATACCTTTACCTATTGGTCCTACTTGCTTGAATTTGTCTGTCAGTACAAGGATAGTATGTCCTGGAAAATGGCTTGGAAACGAGGTAATCATTTCTTATACTAATTTGGTGAATATATCTTGTAAACACATCTTTGTTGCTGCATTAGTTTATTTTCGTTGTGATGATTCAGGAAATGGATGCCTTTATGTATATATGGCGAGTGAACACAACTTTGAAGCGTTGGGCCCCAACCCGTATTGCTTTCATGAATGCTATGTTCTGCCTCCAAATGGATGCCGCATACAAGATGTTTTCGGTAAACAGAAAAGCCTATCAATTGCCTGATTTTCTTCTTAGTTATGGGAGAGGAGAGCTTCCATCTCATGGGCGGACTAATGAAGTATGGGGTATCAATGTAGATCGTCTCTACTTTCCTCTGTTTGTAAATGGTAATCATTCGTTCCTCCTGAAGTCTCACTTTTTATTTCTTTATTTACAAATTTAGTATTGCTCAACACAGGTAATCACTGGATTTCGGTTTGTGTCAACATCATCGAAAAAAGAGTGGAAGTCTTTGATTGCAGTCGGGGAAAGAATAGGCAGTACGTTGAGAAGTTTGCTGCTTTGATTCCGAGGATAGTGAAGGCCGTTGGACCACCTGAAAGCAAAAAGCAACTACTCTTGTCACCATATTCTATCGTAGAGGTACCTATGCAGGCGAGATTGAACAAGAGTTGTTGTGATTGCGGCGCATACGCACTCAAACACTTGGAATGCCACGTCCTCGGTCTAGACCTCAGCTTAGTGGATGACGAGATCATCCAGGGTTGCAGACAGAAGATTGCTGTGGACTTATGGGAGGCTGCACACGATCCCATTTTAGCTCAGGTTATGACACGATATGTGCCTTCACCATGGGAGAGGTCTGAGGTCTTTGACTTCGAAAAAGACTGATTATATGTCTAATTAGTGTGACAAAACTCTAGCTTTTATTTTCTAGGAAACAACTCTTGATTTAGTTTTTTTTTGCGATTTATGTGATAACTTTATAATTTATGTGAATTATGTGAAATATATGTGATAACCCTAAACAAACCCCTAAACCCTAAATAAACCCTGAACAATAAATAAACCATAAACAAATAAACCTTAAACCCTAAACGAAGCTTAAATCCTAAAACATTATGTCATAACTCTATATTTGAATTATATGACAATTATCTATATGTCATAACTCCGTAAAAATTTAGAATACATCTATCTCCCCTAAACAAACCCTAAACCCTAAAGAATACATCCATTTTCCCTAAACAAACCCTAAACCCTAAACACCAACGAGTGATGCTAGAGAACATGACATGTATTTTATTCACTAATATGTATATTTGTCACTAATTATGTACATTGGTCTTATTTATTTGCTTCATGTTTGAACACTAATTTTGAGGATTCAACGAAAAAGTATAAACGTTATGTTGTAGGTTCTACTCGATTTGGGTATTTTATTCTGATCTGCCTTAGGTGCAATTCACGTTATGGGAGTATGAAACGACGTCGCTTTGCCTATTTTTCCTATATCGTACTTCCCGCATGTGCATGTTCTTCTTTCCAAATCAACATGACAGTCATATTTGTCTCCTTTCACAAGCGATCTGAAGTTGTCAATCTTGTAAACCTGAAATCCTTTCGCCTTCACAATTCTCCTATCAATCTTTTTCTCCACCTTAACAGTTAAAGGATCAAGATGCTTCGAGCTTAACAAACGACGCTCGTAGAACCATCGAGTCAACATTTCTCTTATACTATCTAGCAAAAGAATAACCGGGTATTCTCTAGGGATTCTCAGAACTGAATTTATCGACTCTGCAGGGTTTGTGGTCCTAATGTCATACCTGGAACCAGGGAAGAGAGAACGAGCCCATTTTCGCACATCAGCCTCTCGTAGATATCTTCCAAGCTCAGGACTCATATCAAAAATTTCAGTGATACGTTCCTGAAATTCAGTGTATCTATATGCCCGTGAAGCCTTTTCGACCAAGGCAGTGAACCCTTTTGTCTTGAAAAATGTAACCACATTGGTCAACAAGTGGTGAATGCAAATTCCATGTGCTGATTGAGGGTAGACTGTCTCAATCGCTTTAGCAATTGACGAATTTCTATCTGAGACAAAAGCTATGTCTTGACAATCAGCAATAACCACTTTCAACTGTCTGAAGAACCACCCCCAAGAATCTACATTCTCTGAATCAACAACTCCAAATGCAATCGGATATAGATTAGAGTTACCATCTACAGCAGTAGCAACAAGTAGAACGCCTTTGTATTTATTTTTCAGAAAAGTTCCATCAACAACAATCACCCTTCGCATTGCATTGTAGAATCCTCTAACTGATTGCCCAAACGACATAAATAGATACATGAATCTCCCCTTCTCATTAGTTTCATAGTGAATATGTGTACTAGGATTATCTTCTTTAATCATATGCAAATATTTGGGTATTTTTGCATAACTGTGATCTGGTATACCTCTAGCAGCTGCAATTGCAAACTCACGAGCTTCCCAAGCGTGCCAATAGGTAATCTCAAAACTATGCTCCAATCTCATAAATTGAACGATTTCATTTGCTTTTGGCCCATCGTTGGCATCATCAAATCGATGTTGTATCAGACTCCCAATTGTTCTTGCCGATGCTGTTTTTCCGAATTTGCTTCTATTCGAAGGAGCACATGAATGTCTTGCCTCGCACTTGTTGATCATGAAATATGTAGACCCATCAAGACATTCTGCACGCACAGTCCAGTTGCACAGTGTATCCTTACATCTAATATACCACCATTTTCTCGTGGATTTGAGAACAATGTAATCAAAATTATTCTTCATCGCTAAAATTTCCATTGTTGCCTTCAGAACCCCTTTGCTTCTGAAAATTTGATCCTTTTTCACGAAATCTCCTCTCCAAGTTCGACCATCCTTTTCACTATCTTCATTATTTTCACAATTTCCATTGTTTTCACTCTTTAAACCAGCATCTCCGCAACCATCAGCAGCGACATAATCCTTCCTTCTGTCACAAGTCTCCTTTGATGGTTTCACAAAGTCAGCTCGATTTATTTCAGGAACTTCTCCATCCTCAACATTACTTGAATCACACGGCTCCTTATTCAAATCAATGTTGACACGTTGGTTTTGATTTACACCCGTACTAGAGAACGTGACACACAATGATGTAGACGAACCCTTCTTCGCACAGACCACAAAATTAGACACTTGTCGATCGTTGCTAATAATAATGGGAGGATTCTCTCTTTGATTCACCATCTCATAACTGAACTCTGCATTAACGGCTTTATGTTCCACCCCATAATCCTCACACACCATAATCTTGAGCTGCTCCAACAGAGTAGTAGTTTCTAATGGTACCATTCGACCACGCCTTTCTTTGTCTACCACGAAACTCCATTCATCACTACAACTACACATCCATTCACCAGATTTTACATAGATTAGAACCATGTTGTAGAGAGAAGAGATGGTTTTGTTGATGAAGAAGAGAGAAACAAAAGAACTAAGAGAAAAAGATCGTGGGAGGAGGAAAAAAACGTGAGAGGATATTCTGTGAGAGATTTAGGGTAGATTTAGTTTAGATTTAGGAAACATCTATAACTGAAAAAGGAAGTTTCCATATTTTTCGGATTTACCTAAAATATGTATCCTACCTTTCGCAGAACAATGTAGAATAGGTAGGAAACATATTCTATCTTAAATGTCACATAAGGTAAAAGGAAGAATGTGTTATGACACATTATCTAGGCTAGGTATAGCATCGAGTTGTGGCTATATCTCGTTATCAAGCTTTAGGTACACTTAAGACATTTTTCTTGATTATAACGTATCGAATTCTAGCTTCGTTAGAATATACAAGAAAGCTTAGATTATATTGTATAACCAGGATATATTTATGTTCAAAGTTTAGTATTCGTATTCTAGGCAAAGTAGATAAACAGAATGAGTATTCTAACTGTACCTAGAAGATAAAATAAAATATGATTCCATTTTTTTAAAAAAAATATTAAAGCATATAAATTGTTATACTTATGTTTCCAATAGTTTTCATATTTTTCATATTTTTTAAATTCAGTTTACTATTTTTCCTATAAAATAAGGGTATAACATGTCCATAATTGCCAAAAATATCAGAAGTCCTATTGGGACAGAAAAATTGAAAGTGTCCAATTTTTCCAATTTTCCCTTATTATAATCTGCAAAAACAAAAATATTTGTAAAAGGATATGGGCAAAAAAAACTAGAAGATAGTAACGATTTAAAAACATAAACCGGAAGAAGAATATAAACACTGGACCAACTGTCCCATTAAGGACACGATGATTTCATATATCCACCACATGAAATGCCGAAGAGAAGAATAACATTATGGGTCCTAATTGGTCGATGAACATAGACAACATTATTATTAGGTGGAAAATATAATTACATGAATCCATAAATATATATACATATTATTTGATAACTTTCAGTAAATATATATTTGTCAAATTTAAATTTGTAATGTCACATAACATTCAATATATTAATCATCACCTCTAATGCAGATGAATTCGAATCTTAAGTCTGTACGTTTTATGCGTCCATAGTCCCTGAGTGATACTCTCTCATTTTCATATTAGTCGTCGTTCTACGTTTATGCATACAAATTAAAAAAACATTTAATTTTACATATTTTCAAAATAAAAACATTATTACCAATACATCTAACTATATATCAACCAATAGAAAAATAGAGTAGATAAAATTATCAATAAATTTTGCATTGAAAACCAAAAACAACATTTATTTTAAAACAACATTTATTTTAAAACAAAATTTTACTCCAAAATGACAAGTAATTTGAAACAAAGGGAATAATAGTTTTATTGTAAAGTATTTATAGAACACAGATTAGTAATTATCGATCGATCATTAATTATTTGTTTCCAGCATTTTTAGTGGCTAATTTCTGCTGTTATCAGATCGTCAATCAAGCCATAAATAACGCAAGAACATTTCAATAAATCTGTGGTTAACATTCATATACCAGCCTTTATTTTTATTAAATCTTATAAATGACAAGAGACTAATAAAACTACAACTCATAAAGGGAAAAACACTACTGTTTTTTTGGTCAACTAATAACAATGTTAAAGTTTTAGATTCGTTTAACTAAAACACAACTGAATATTCTCAATACAAATCTAAATAAATTAAACTTCCAACTTCAAAACAGAGGCTTTCCCCAAATAAATTCTAGCTTACGTCATCTATCTACTTTAAGGAAGAGAGATAAAGTGTCTAGGGGAGAAGAACCAACTGTTAGTATGTGACAGTAGAGAGAGAGAGAAGCAAAGTATTCTAAAATTACAGGCCTTCCAGAATCAGCAACTTGTTTTTTTTTTTGGACAACCAGCAACTTGTTTATCACACTTGTCACCCCAAAAAGAGAAAAAAGAAAATTAAATTCAAAAAGTTGAGTCTTATTTAAACATTATTGCTTACAAAAAAAAATCTGTAAATTCACTGAACCTTCCTCTCTTCCCTGTTTCTTCTCTGATTCCACAGTCTAATCCCAAAAAATTATATATTTCTTTCTTCTTTATTGCTAATTTGCTACTTGTGTTCTTCATTTTATATCTTTTAACCAGCTTTTCATATCAAACCAAACCACACCCACTTTCTTCTCTTCTTCTGTACTTTCCTTACAAAGAAAGGTTCCTCTTAGCTAACTCCAAGATTCAAGCTTGAGCCCAGATTCTAGTTTCTAAAGTTAAATCTTCATTTTCTTCTTCTCGCTGAAGGTGTTTGGCTCTAAGAACTTAAAAGGTAAAATACTTTCTCAAGAAACCAAGAAAATATTTCAACTTTCTGTCTTCTCTGTCTCTTGTCTGTTATGTATGCGAATCATACGTTTTTTTTTTCTGATCAAAACGACGGCGTTTATCTCTTGCAGCTGCGTGAAACGCCAACGTCCACTCTCTTCACTCCACGTCGAAAGAAAAGTTTTAGCCTAAAACATCCAGTTCTGTCTGCATTATCTAAAATCACCATCAGAGTTCTTCAACCAAGCTACATTGACAGAAGAAACAATCTTTTTAGATGATTCGTGAAATCCCCAGTCTACAAAACGACACCGTAAACATTCAAGACCATACTTCGAACAACATCAACACCAAAAGAATCATGGACATGAGAAGAGAAAACGGAAAAGACAAGACCTTTCGCGGACCAAAGCAAGCTCAGATGATGAGTAAGCAAGAGTATTTTCAGACATTGTCGTTGTAACATCCCGCTCCCCCGGCGTCCGACCGGAGTTAACAAGCGAGAGTCATGGACACGCGTCTACTCAATTTAGACACCCAACGTGTCCACATACTGGTCCCAAGAGTCGACGGACGCAATGTTCCTTTGAAAACCAACCCATATCCATATCCGTATACTTCTACTTACAGTCCTGCGCACAGGGAAATGGAAAGG